>JASIRB010001636.1:0-17135 GCA_030323885.1 Branchipolynoe longqiensis | reverse complement strand
AACAAAGAAAGGTGGAGGGGTTGCTATTTACTGCAAAGCCACCAAAAACCTAGACACTGAAAAGCTAAAACCAACAAATCTCTCAAATGAGCATATAGAGCTACAATGGTGCCTAATAAAAAATGAAAAGCAAGCAAATGTAGCCATAGCGAGCCTCTATAGGCCACCGTCAGGTGAAATTGAAGTATTCCTTGAAGAACTAGAAAAGAGCATAAACGCTGTAAAAAAATCAACAAATGCAGAAATCTTTGTGCTAGGGGACTTCAATGTGAATTACAGCAGCAATGACAAAAATAAACTAATGCTGCAAACCACCATCAAGATCTTAGGCCTGCAGCAGCTCATCACTGAAAACACAAGCCTAAGCAACAATAGCTCAACAATAGACCTAATATTAACCAACTCAAACCATGCCACAAAATGGGGCACTAGAAGCTGGGGTATAAGCGACCATGAACTAGTATATGTAACCAGGAAAAAGCTTAAAAGCACAAATCACTATGAATACAAAATGGGCAGGTCCTTAAAAAACTACTCAGAAGATACATTAAAAAATCATCTGCACCAAAACATAAACAACATCACACAAAACAGAGATGATGTTGATATCTATTGGGACAACATCATCACAGAAATAAGAAAATCAATTGATGAGATGTGTCCCATGAAGAAAATAAAAGTACAAAAAAAACCAAGACCCTTGGGTAGACAAAGACCTGCTAACACTCATCACAACCAAAAGTAAACTGGGTGATAAAGCAAAACGCACAGAAACAATAGAAGACAAACTGGCCTACCGCATCGCCAGAAACAACTCTCTCAAAGCTGTGAGAACAGCAAAAAAGAAATACATAATAAAGCAGGACAAAGTCTGGGGAAGCAACACAAACAAATTCTGGAAAAATGTAAACCTATTATTCCCAAAAAAAATAAGAAAGAGCATACAAACTTCCAAGATACGAAGGGGCAATGTCACAGCATAGCTGCAGCAAACAAAAAAACTGAACAGGACACTTTGCCACAATAGGGCAAAAGCTGTCAGAAAAAATTCAAAAAAGCTGGGAAACAGATCAGGACTGTGGAGGACGAACTCCCAACACCCGCAAAACAGATATGATAGAAGTAAAAAAATTAATACATGACATAGACATGAATAAACCAAGTGGAATAGATGAAATACCAACCAAAATACTGAAAGAGGCACTCCAAGCCATCCCGGCCACCATAGTAGGCCTATTCAACATCTCCTTTGAGCAGGGGTGTTTTATCTCAGCCTGGAAAATGGCAACCATCACCCCCATTCACAAAGGTGGAGACAAACAAAACATGGGAAACTACAGGCCAATATCAATTCTTCAAACCCCAGGCAAGCTCATTGAAAAAGTGTTACATAGACACATCAATGAACACCTGGAAAAAAATGATATACTAAACGAAAGACAAGGGGGCTTCAGGAAACTACACTCCACATCAAAAACAATAGCTAACCTAACAAATGACATAATGGCATCAATGAACCAAAAACAATTAGTTGGAGCCGCCTTCATTGACTTCAGCAAAGCATTTGACACAGTAGACCACAAAATACTACTGGAAAAACTAAAAACCATGGGCATAAAATCAAACACTATGGATTGGATAAGATGCTACCTGAAACCAACAGGCAACAGAAAAACAAAAAAAACAATACACTATCAGACAACCAACCGTCACATTTGGTGTTAGCCCCAAGGGGTCAGTGTTAGGGCCACTACTCTTTATTAATCTATATAAACGACCGTGAAAAATGGTTGCAATGCAACTGAATGCCTCCAACTAATATGCAAGATGACACAGTCATAAACGCAAATGGCACCACAGAGGAGGAGGTAATAACTAAACTAAATAAACTCCTACTAAAACTAGATGAGTGGTGTGAGTCCAACAAAATAACCATCAACACAAGCAACTCAAAAACAGTACTCTTCTCGCATAAACAAATGCCAGAAAGAAAACTACACTGTAAGTTAGGAAACCAAACACTAGAAAATGTAGACCATTACAAATACCTGGGCCTTGAGTTGGACAGCCAACTAAACTACAACCTATGTATAATTAAAATTATACAAAAAGTAAACCACAAACTGTGGCTATTTGCAAAGCTAAGAGACTACATGACACAAGAAATGTCAATAAAAATCTTCAAGGGCATGGTGCTCCCCTATTTTGACTATGGAGATGTAAACTACATGGGTGCGAGAAAAGAACTACTAAAAAAAAACTGCAAACACTGCAGAACAGAGCCCTAAAAATCTGTCTAAGAGTAGACAAGCTGCACCCAACCTATGACATACACAAAAGAACCAAAGTGAAACTACTAGAAAATAGGAGAATAATTCATTTGAAAACATTAGCATATAGCTCTAGTCAAAACATTAAACTTCTAACAAAACCACAAAGGGCTACTAGAGCAAATAATGCACCACTACTAAAGCGGACCAGGAAGCCGAATATAAAAGCTCATGAGAGAAGGCACGCTGGAAATGAGGTAATTAATAACAATCGCCCAAACGGTAAAGGAACGACAAATTCCTGACCTAAAAACTTACAAAAATAACTGTGCAAAAGAGGCTAGGAAACCCCCAGTAAGCTGCAACGCAAAGGGGCATTGTAAATGTCACGGCCCCCCACCAGCGGGATGCCCAATGGAAGGTAACCATGCCAAAAGTATTTATATAACACACAACACCTGCTTTCAAACATGCCTACGAATGTAAAATAGGAGTAGGCTAGTTAGTAATAAGAGTAGAAAAATAAAACATATATACCAAGAAAATCCAAAAAAAACTAACATAGGCTACTAACCATACCAACCAATTATCTATCTGCTACTGAAATGCAGGCAATCAAATACTTATCAGCAGCCACTGTCTGGTAAGATAACACCAACACTACAACTGGCCAGCATTGAAAACAAGCCTGGGTACCCGGGCTTATATGCTATGGACAGTATAAATACAGCCTCAATAAAAAAATAAAATATATAAAAAAAAAATTTTTTTTTAAAACTCGGTACCATCATTTATGGAATAAAATATGCTAATGTTCTGCCTTAATTTACTAAACAAACCACATGGACCCACTACCATCATCTACAGAACAAACCACATGAAGCCGTTTCCGTCATCTACAAAGCAAACCACATGAACCCACTACCATCATCTACAGAACAAACCACATGAACATGCTACCATCATCTACAGAACAAACCACATGAACCCATTTCCCTCATCTACAAGACAAACCGCATGAACCCGCTACCATCATCTACAGAACAAACCACATGAACATGCTACCATCATCTACAGAACAAACCACATGAACATGCTACCATCATCTACAGAACAAACCACATATACCCGCTACCATCATCTACAGAACAAACCACATGAACCCATTTCCCTCATCTACAAAACAAACCACATGAACCCGCTACCATCATCTACAGAACAAACCACATGAACACACTACCATCATCTACAGAACAAACCACGTCAACCCGATACCATCATCTACAGAACAAACCACATTAACTTGCCGCCACCATCTCAGTCAGAGCAAACCACACATACAAAAGTCATTGTGAACCCAACGCACATCACGTCAGCGTTGATCCATCTCCCGCCTAGCACTAACTATAGCCTGACGTCACTGACGCCAGTGCACAGTGAGGTCACAGTCACGTGACCTTCATCCGCAGTGGGAGCCCCAGTAATATGATTGAGCCAATGAGGTGTTTTGTCACCACACCTCGCCAGCATGGACGGGCGTGGTATCGGGGTCGTCGGTTTAGTGTTTCACTGGCGAGATTTTTTACTGTTTCCAACCCGCTGGCTTTTTGTAGGGTTTCCCCCCTAAGCGAATTGTATGCATATATATATATACAGAAATATATATATAGATATATATATATATAGCAAAAGTAGAATATACCAAATTTCCTCCAGTGTGTGATGCGAGGGGGCCGCTCACCCGGCAATTTACCCCACAGCTGGGAGGGGGGGGGGGAGGGGCACTCCACCAATGCGCACAGAAGAAATATAGGATGTGCATGTTACCCTTGCATTTATACTCGTATAATGCGTTATACATCACATAAATAAGTAGCAACAATATAAATTAGGAGGGCAATAGCTAAGGCTAGTTTCCAGGGGGCCTAGCTTGGGATTTTCAGGTGGTATGCAAATGGAATAAAACGCTATTGGAATAAAACACAACGGAATAAAAAGCTATACGACATCATATATTAATCTTTTTTTAAATATTTGTAATATTAGGTGGTACGCAGCTGCGTACCAGCATATTTAGAAGCCAGACACCTGATTTCCATTATTCTATTTTTATTTAAGTTCAATATTCGGAGAACAAGTGAAATAATGAATGTCAAAACTGCCTAGGGGCAGTTGGCGCTGCAGTCGCGTGCTTTTGTTCGGTGCAGTTTTGTGCACTGCGACCAGCGATTGGCCAATAACTAATAATGAAATAGAACAATGCAAACCCAAAATAACAATACCCAAATGATAATAGAGAATAATAATGGTTACTCTCCCGTTTTATATATAAATAATTCATTGTTTATTCTAGTGTTGACTATATATATATGTAGTTACCCTATATACCATATGATTGTGGGCGTTGTGTTATTCTGTATATTGCGCCACTCTTTGTATTTGGTGAAGGGCGTAGAAGGGAGAATTGATTGGGGTTTTAGGTCCCAGCAACAACTGAGATTATATATCAGGGCTGGTCCTGATTGGTGACAGCGTACACATGCGGCAGCTGAATGGTTGTGCATTATTGTGTTATTTCATACATTGCATTATTATTTACATTAGATGGAAGAAGTAGCAGGGATAGTCACATGGGGTTTCCATCCTGGCAACATACGAGGTTATGACATTAAGCGTAATGATTGCTGGCTAGATCAGACGGGATAGCCAAATGAGTCGAACGTCTGTCTCCTGTTTTGGGAGGTTGGGGGATCCAAACCCATGAGTCCCTGGGTTCAAACCCTGGTCGAGTCAAATCAATGACTTAAACATGTATACTTGTTGCTTCCTAGCCAGGCACTCGGCATTATTAGGATAGGACAAGGACTGGTTGGCTCAGTGTCAGAATAATGTCACTGAGTGGGATACCATGTCATGGTGGTCATGACCTTGTCTCCCAGTGGGGCAGCACCGTAAAGTTACCATGAGTGTGCACTGTCACAAGTTGGTACCCATCCTGATATGACCTTATATGTTGCTAAGACAAACAAACAAACAATCATTGCCCGGCAGTATGCACTCATAGCAGTCGAGCAATATGAAGGTTTTATTATTTATATTCTTACGTACAGGGACCAAGAGACGAATATAGTTGGAAGAGATATCTTCTGGCTGGTACCCCTAACGGTGCCTCCATTTAATCAAGCAGGTAAAATTAGAAGTAGTAACGTAACTCAACATTCTGACCGACTGAAGGATGGTTAACAGAGGTGCCGACGCATGTAGCCACCGCTGAAGTCATTGTAATATTGAGTACACCAATCCTTGCCCTCATGACACAATATCCCACTCAGTCACATTATCGTAATACTGAGCAAAACAGCCCTTGCCCACATGACCCAATAAAATTATCCTAATCACAGAACAAACCAGTCTTTGTCCTATCCTATTAGGATGGTTAGTAGAGGTGCCGACGCATGTAGCCACCGCTGAAGTCATTGTAATATTGAGTACACCAATCCTTGCCCTCATGACACAATATCCCACTCAGTCACATTATCGTAATACTGAGCAAAACAGCCCTTGCCCACATGACCCAATAAAATTATCCTAATCACAGAACAAACCAGTCTTTGTCCTATCCTATTAATTCACACACTCGTACAATTAGAGAGACAATAAAAGAGTATGATTTAAATTGAGTTTATTTTTCAAGTTTTAATCAAATTAATCTGGGCCGACGTATCAGCTATCATCAAGTTTAGGATGAGGTACAGAGACCCGTGTCCTGAGCAGTTCAGAGCATCATGAGATTAAGCAGTCAATTCCATTCGAGGAATTCCAGGTCATCAGGTCATCAGTCCGGAGCAGCACTCACACCTCTAGTTGTGGGTGGGAGGTGGGTGAGTGAAGTGGAGTGATGACCAGCAAGCAGGGAAGTGACGAGCTAGGGGTAGTGAGATTCAGCAGGAAAGCTAAAAATAGACAGACTCATGTGCAAATTACCCATGTTAGCCTGCAGCCAACATATTTAATTCACACACTCATACAATTAGAGAGACAAGAAAAGAGCATGATTTAAATTGAGTTTATTTTTAAAGTTTTAATCAAATTAATCTGGGCCGACGTATCAGCTAGCATCAAGTTGAGGACAAGGTACAGAGACCCATGTCCTGAACAGTTCAGAGCATCGTGAGATCAAGCAATCAATTCCATTGGAGGAATTCCAGGCGACATCAGTTTGTCAGTCCGGAGCAGCACTCACACCAATAAAGAGGTGAGTGCTGTAAGAGCAGCTCGGATGACAGGACACGCTAGATACAAATTGACGCTAGCTGTTTTCCAGGTCCCAGCCTGCATGATCCTTGGGAGGGGCAGGCCGGAGAGTTCACAGGCTTGTGCTGCACTTCGGTGGAGGCTATGGAGAGTGAACTGTTTCTCCCCTCGGAAGACAGTCGTGGCAGCTGCTCTGAAGGCTTGAACTAATGTTCTATTGGTTAGCGGGGTCCCTCCGGGCTGTACCAAGGTGGCAGAGTCAGCGGAGAGGGTTACCATCCGAGCATAGCGCTTTCAGGCACGCACAGGGCAGCAGTGTGAGTTTGGGATAGGTGGGAGGCAATAGCGAAGAGGGACAGAGGAGGAAGTATGAGTTTTATAAGACATAAGGGTTACGAAAAGCTTGGAGTCATGGATGGAGGGAAATGTCACCAAACATAAGTACATGAGGGCCCATAGTGGAGCAAGAAGAGAAGCCTAGATTACTTTGATGCATAAGAGTGAGGAAAGCTAACAGTATGGCAAGAATTATGACGTGGGGTGTGGGGTTCAAGGGGACTAGGAACTGAATAATTTACTGTAATTCTACTGGAGTTATGGGGAGAGTTCTAACTACTACATGAACGGAGGTCTTAAAGCTGCACAGTCCGATGAAATATCAAATTTTCAAAACCAAACCAATTATATAGATTAGATTCTACATATCTAACTTAGATACTGATGCACTTATTAAGCATTTGTTCCTGCATAGAATGCAATACTGAGTCAATTTAACAGAACCTGATACTGCAGAAATCTATGGTGTCAGAGTTTTGGCAAGCATGCTAAAACTAATTTTGCATGTTTGCACTCGAAATATCTCGAAGGTTTACCATTTAAAATAAAAGTAACTTTGGACTAATGTAAAGTAGATACTAGTGATAGATCTAATATATTTATCTCAGAAAAAATACAGCAATTCAAAACCATCGGACTATGCAACTTTAACTATCACACGTTTCATAATGAGTAACTTGTGCGCGTCAAATTGAGGGTGATCACCGGGGCTACCAGAAACCCAGAGCTTCACTGAACTAAAATAGTTGAACACTGCACCCAGAGACTTAAGGAAAGAAGACAGATACATAATAAAGGAGAGTAGATCATATACAGAATGAAGTAAAGGAGAGACGCTATCAGGGGCGTAGCTAGACCTTTAACAATGTGTACTCCTAATTTCGGCAGGTGGTTTAGGGGGCCGCTTACGGCATCACACCCTTCCGAATATGAAATCATATCTAAGAAACCGCCCCCCCCCCCTCTCTCTCTCTCTCTCTTTATTATTTTTTGTTTTTTTGTTGACAAAACGATGTGGACGTTTTGGCATACGCGTGTACGCCTAGCTACACCCCTGGCTATGTTCAGGACAGAAAGAGAAGTATTTTGAGATATGAGCAGCTTTGTTTTGCCATGTGCGCTGGGCAAGCCCGGACTTGTACAGGTGAAGCAGCTCATTGTGGTGGATCACTGAGTACCCTGGAAGTTAGATGCACAAATAAAGCTATCTTCCAGGGAAAAGGAAGAATTAAACATCGAATTCTAAAATATCTAGTGCTAATTAAGGGGCGACTTGAGTTAATTTAAGCACATTTTTTCTGCTTTCAGTTTCATTGCATTATTTGACAGCGATCGGCTTAGAGCGTCTGCTAAGACTAGCGTGTTACCAGGTTTGTGTTTGATAATTAACTCAAAATTACATGAAGCTGACAACAGCCAAAGTTGACGGGCACAGGCACATAGGATCCTATCTCTACCTTTTCCTGTCGAGAGGACAGGTCGGGAGGCTATATTATCGGTGTTAACACAGATTGAGTAATTATGTGGTTTGGGAGGGAGCAGGACTGCCACTGCATGAACTAGATTATGGACCTCAAGTTGTGAAATCAAAATATGTTTGGAGGTTACTGAAACTGGAAAGTTAGTTGCAGAGAAATATGAAGAGGAGAAAGCTCCTCCCGCAGTTAGGGTGGAATTGCATTCTATGATGAACTCCTCCTGCTGGGGTGAGGAAGGAAGGAGTTGTAGGGCATTATACTTCGTGGCAAATTTTTCAAACCACTCCAGATCATCAAGAAGATCCCTCGAGAAAGTGTGTTGACATGTGAAGGGTGTGTTCCTGAGGGCTTTAAGTAGATGGTTAGTGATTGCTGGCTTTATGCACCTTGCCAGGTGCAGGAGCTTACCCGCTAAATTCTCCAACTGCTTCCTAGAAGCTTTACCTTTGGTCTTCCAAGCACTCTTGGACAATGTCATCTAGTTTGTCAAGCGGCAAGGAAAACGTCATGATGGGAGCATCTATACGAAAACCTAGCCAGACTAAGGAAGTTACTGGAGGAGAACATTTATCTAATGCAAGCTCTAGGCCTAAGATAGCAGCTAACTCATTGAACCTTTCATAGACTTTTATTGTTCTCTGTGGCGGAGTGGTTAGAGTGTCTGACTTTTTTATAGGTCGGATGCCTGATCTGAGGGTCGGTGGTTCGAGTCCCCATGCCCCCCCCCCACCTCTGCCAATATGGATTTCCACCGCTGTGTATAACTTACAGCATAATCAAAGGCTGGTTGCTCTCATACCATGTCTATGTGGTGTGGGAGGTTAAAAATCCCTTAGGTCGGTAAAAGTGTAGGCCCGGGCTTTCTATTGACAAACTGGCCACAGCAGGAGCATCCACATCACGGCCCTGGGAATCAGCTATCTGATTGCAAATCCGGCTACCACCATCCACCACCGAGAGCATGTCCTACGAATAAGGATCATACCTCTGCTCGAAAATCCCTTGAGATAACTGGTGGAAGAACATGATGAAACAGAACTGCCTTATCAAATGTAATCTCTAACCTGACGAAATCATCCAGATAACATAACGCAAAGTACCCTTCTTTGCGGAGAAGCCAGACTGGTGCCCTGGTTGCGCGGGCACAGGCCAAGTCAGACATACAGCACCCAAAAGGAGGGGCGATATCCATATAGAACTAATTATTTAAGGAGATACCCAGTCAGGGGACATAGAGGGGACATACTCGGAGTTGCCAATAAGCCCTTGCTAGATCTGCACCCCAGAGCTAGTAGGCTGACGAGCCGAGGAGAGAAAGCCTATCTGTTAATGTAGAAACTGTCGGGAGAGAAAAATTAAATGCAGAGCCCTGATAATAACCTTTAATAATGCCTGCATTAACACTGTGGCCTGGAGGGAAGCTTAAATCAATTATCACTCGTTTGAGAAGAGAATTTGTATTTGGCCTGGTCATCATTGGGCTAATTTGGCACCAAGGATGAAAAGGGGAAGCGGAGAAGGGGCCAAGTAATGTGCCTAACCTTACTTCTGGGTGAGAGGCGGGATAGGGGTGAAAACAGGCAGGTGGAGGCGAAAAGAATGGGACAGGGGAGTGAGGGCGGACAGGGGTCTGGACTGGGCGGCCTAGGGTGGCCAGCGGATAAGGGGGTTGGGGAGGAAAGGCCGACACAGGCCTGGGGAGCCTGGGGAGCCGACTGTATTCTGCCTCTCCCTGAGAGCTTCCCCCTGACACTGACAGCCTCCCCCTGACAGCCTCCCCCTGACACTGACAGCCTCCCCCTGACAGCCTCCCCCTGACACTGACAGCCTCCCCCTGACAGCCTCCCCTGACACTGACAGCCTCCCCCTGACAGCCTCCCCCTGACACTGACAGCCTCCCCCTGACAGCCTCCCCTGACACTGACAGCCTCCCCTTGACAGCCTCCCCTTGACACTGACAGCCTCCCCCTAACAGCCTCCCCCTGACACTAACAGCCTCTCCCTGACAGCCTCCCCCTCCCCCTGACAGCCTCCCCCTGACACTTACAGCCTCCCCCTGACACTGACAGCTTCCACTGACAGTTCCAGGGCACTCAGGTGCGCTGTTACGCCCCAGTACCTCTTGTTCTCCCTGCTGAGACGTTGTATCACGTCTTGGTCGGACTCTTGGTCCGAGGAAGCAGAAGTGGACGGGACTGGCTGTTCTGGCCTCAAGGGTGACCAGTCACTAAAAATCGGTGAACTGGGCTGAAGAAAGGGTCGCAAGACCACCTGGCGGCTCTATTCGGCTGTGAGCGGGGCTGGGGCTGGACAAGTGGTGGCCTACCTCATCGCGTTTTGATGGGCGGCATGGCGAAGTGTGCTGCATGTAGGAGCGGTGCAGTAGCAGAGATGCACATGGTCGGTAGTAGCAGTGGAGGTAGGTAAGCGAAGTGGAACGATGACCAGCCAGCAGCGAAGTGACGAGCTAGGGGTAGTGAGATTCAGCAGGAAAGCTAAAAATAGACACAGCCTCGTTTGCAAATTACCCATGTTAGCCTGCAGCTAACATGTTTAATGCTGAGTACCAGGCTAGGTAGTGGCAGGTATCAATTATATTATAAGTCACGCAGCCACCCAGCCACCCAGCCACCCAACCACCCAGCCACCCAGCCACCCAGCCATCCAGCCATCCAACCATCCAGCCATCCAGCGATCCAGCCATCCAGCCATCCAGCCATCCAGCCATCCAGCCACCGAGCCACCCAGTGCCACAGGGGGGGGGGGGGGGGGGGGGGGGGGGGGGGGGGGGGGGGGGGCAGCCACCCAGCCATCCACCATCCAGCCATCTCTGCATCCAGCCATTCAGGCCATCCACCATCAGCCATCCAGCCATCCAGCCATCCACCATCCAGCCATCCAGCATCCAGCCATCCAGCCACCAGCCATCCAGCAGCCTCCAGCCATCAGCATCCAGCATTCCGGCATCCAGCCATCCAGCATCCATCATCAGCCATCCAGCCATCAAGCCATCCAGCCATCCAGCCATCAGCCATCCAGCCATCCAGCATCCAGCCATCAGCCATCCAGCCATCCAGCCATACAGCCTCCAGCATCAACCATCCAGCCATCCAGCCATCCAGCCATCCAGCCATCCAGCCATCCAGCCATCCAGCCATCCTGCCATCCAACCATCAAGCCATCAGCCATCCAGACATTCAGCAATCCAGCCATCCAACCATCCAGACATCAGCCATCCAGCCATCCAGCCATCAAGCCATCCACATTCAACCATCCAGCCATCCAGCATCCAGCCATCCAGCCATCCAGCCATCCAGCGATCCAGCCATCCAGCCATCCAGCCATCCAGCCATCCAGCCATCCAGCCATCCAGCCATCCAGCCATCCAACCATCCAGCCATCCAACCATCCAGCCATCCAGCCATCCAGCCATCCAGCCATCCAGCCATCCAGCCATCCAGCCATCCAGCCATCCAGCCATCCAACCATCCAGCCATCCAGCCATCCAGCCATCCAGCCATCCAGCCATCCAGCCATCCAGCCATCCAGCCATCCAACCATCCAGCCATCCAGCCATGTTTGCTTGTATTGTGGGTGGGGTATTTACAGGGACAGGGTAAGGAATGTCCCTGCGCCATCTTCATGAGCTCGCCTAAGCCTTATATAATCATATATACCCATATGACCTTTTGACCTCAGCCTTTTAGCTGGTGGTGGTGGTGGTAGTGGTGTTGGTGTTGTTGGTGGTGGTGGTGGTGGTGGTGGTGGTGGCGACAGCTAAGGTCATATCAGGACGGGTACCGACTTGTGACAGTGCACACGCATGGCAACTTTATAGTGCTGCCCCAATGGGACACCAGGCCGCTGTTATGTATGGTGTTATCTGCAGGGCAGCGGCGCGACGGCCGGGACCGAGCAGAGCGGAGGAACCAGTGTAGTGGTATCGCACGGGCTGAATAAAGCATTAAGTAACTAGACCTCAACGTGTGCAGTCGTTGGTCGCTTAATCACATTACATGGTGTCAGACGTGGAACCTTAGACGGACATGTCACTACCAGGGTTGAAGCCTCCTGGCCCGTTGAATTTGGAGGAAAACATTTCCGCGAATTGGAAGACATGGCTGCATGCTTTCAATATATACGCCTCCGCAGCAGGAGTCCAAAGCAGGAGCGAAAAAGTTCAGTGTTCGGTATTCCTGCATGTCGCCGGAACCGAGGCGCAGAAACTACATCAATCGATGAGGTTTACCGCTGCCGAGCGAGACAAACTACAACCGCTAAAGGAGGCATTCCGGGCTTACTGTGAGGGCAAAACCAACATCACGGTAACCCGGTACAAATTCAACACCTATAACCAGGGCCAACAGTCAATGGACGCGTACATCCGGGAGTTGAAACACCGAGTTGGCCTATGTGAGGACGATGCACTAGAGGAATCCCTGTTACGGGACAGACTGGTAAGCGGTATCAGGTGCGACAAGCTGAGAGATCGCTTACTCCAGACACCAAAACTGACTTTACAAACATGTGAGGAAATGTGCCGTCTAAGCGAACACCAAGCCAACCAGTTATCCACCGGGAACACGACCGACTACACGCTGGATGCTATACAACAGCGCGAGTCGGCACGCCGGCAGTTCCAACCATCAGGAGGCCGCCAACAATCCTACCGGCGACCCGCCGTGAGGGGCGGTCAACAAAGCCAAAATGCAGCCAGCCAACCGAGATGCGGCTGGTGTGGCTACTCACATCGCTCCGACCGAGACGCTTGCCCGGCCAGAGGAAAGACGTGTGATGTCTGCAGCAAGGTCGGTCATTTCGCAAAGGTGTGCCGACGCAAAACATCAACGGTCAACGAGATTACGGTGGGACACGCAGACAACGATGATGAGTGGCAGGGCGACCAGGATGACACAGACCTGTTCGTGGGCGAGATGTCTGAGGATGCGCAGGATCGGGATCAGTTATGGTACGAGACCACACCTGTAGGAGGGCGTGACATCCGTTTCAAGCTAGACACCGGCTCGGAAGCCAACATCATCCCCAGAGACGCCTTCACAGGGCTGCACGCAGAGCTCAACCAGGCCAAGTGCCGCCTGGTAACGTACTCAGGGGAAAGGATCACACCTCTGGGTCAGGTGGAGCTACACGTGAGGGACCACCTGTTGCTATTCCACATAACAAGCAGCGGATGTGCCATCCTCGGGAAAGACGCGTGCGTCCGCCTACATCTACTCTCCCGCCTAGACAGCATCAGTGCAGAACACGACGAACAAGCAATGAACATGGTAAAAGAATTTAATGACGTCTTTACTGGGCTGGGGACAATTAAGGTAGATGCGAAAATTCACATTGACAAACATGTACCTCCCGTGGTGGATCCTCCGAGAAGGATTCCACATGCCATTGAGGATCAAGTCAGAAAAGAGCTGGACAGAATGTTGCATTTGGGGGTTATCATAGAAGAGACTGAGCCGACCCCATGGGTTAATTCTATAACGATAGTGAAGAAAAACGATAAAATCTGCATTCGTTTAGACCCCACCAAATTGAACAAAGCCATAGAGTGGGGTCCCTACCCAACTAGAACGATCGAGGAAGTGGTAGCTAAATTAAATGGGGCAAAATACTTTTCGGTGGTAGATGCAAAAAGCGGATATTGGCAAATTCAACTCGACATGGAAAGCTCAAAGCTTTGTACGTTTAACACGCCATGGGGAAGGTTCCGATACACTAGACTACCGTTCGGTATAAAGACAGCTGGGGACATATTCATATATGAAATGAATAAGATCCTACATGGACTAAAAGGGGTGAACGTCGTAACGGACGACATTCTCGTCTACGGCAGTACAGTCCAGGAACACAATGACAATTTGCGTGCCGTGCTCGAGAGAGCAAGGCAGGTCAATTTGAGACTAAACCCAGACAAGTCATCCGTATGTCAGACCAGTGTCAAGTATGTGGGTCATGTCATTTCAGCGAAAGGGATACACCCAAACACCGAAAGGGTACAGGCCATAAACGACATGCCAACACCAGGAAACAAACAGGCAGTACAGCGTTTCTTGGGCATGATCGCGTATGTGGCAAAATTCGTCCCCAATCTAGCACAAATTACGAAACCGCTACGAGTACTGACCCAGAAAGAAACAGCATGGCATTGGGAGGAACATCACGACAAAGCATTCCAGAAACTGAAAACAATGATCACACACGCCCCCATTCTGCGATTTTACGACGTGAGCAAAGTGATCACGCTCCAGGTAGATGCGTCAAAGTCAGGACTAGGTGCAGCCCTGCTGCAGGAAGGCCAACCCATTGCCATGGCGTCTAAAGCCCTCGATGACACCCAAAGTAGCTATGCCGTTATCGAGAAGGAGCTTTTGGCCATATCAATCAATCAATCAATAGGATACAGCTATAATAGGCCTTGGACCTGTTAGCCGCTCTTAATTAATTGAATGTTTCGGTTGTACAAAATTTCATAACTATCTATTCGGGAAAAAGGTCAGAGTAGAAACGGACCACAAACCACTCGTGTCAATAGTAAATAAGCCCCTACACCAATTGTCCGCTAGGATGCAACGCATGCGCATGAGATTGCAAAACTACGACCTAGAATTGGTATATCTCAAAGGCAGTGAAATGTTTGTTGCAGATGCGCTCTCCAGAGACCACACCACCAGGACTGAGCCAGATAACCTGTTCGACAACGAAATCAGCCTCGCCGCAATAGAAGTGGTGAAAGGCTGCCTGCAGGACATCAAGGCAGAAACTACAGCAGATCCAACTCTAACTGAAATAGGGCGACTGGTGGACAACGGTTGGCCTGAGGACAAAAAACTAATGCAAAAATGTGCAACACCATTTCACACGTTCAGACATGACATAACGAGACAAGGGGAGCTCTTACTAAAGGGAAACAGAATCATCATACCCAAAAAATTGCACAAAACATTGCTAGAAAAGTTACACGAAACTCACCAAGGGATCATAAAAAGCAAAAGGTTGGCCAGGGAACACATATTTTGGCCGGGAATGCAAACACAATTAGAAGATATCATTCAAAGATGCACGCTATGTCAGCAATATAGAAACAGACAGCGCAGGGAACCCCTAACACCACACGACATACCACGCATGCCATTCAATAAAATCGGAGCAGATCTGTTCCAGGTCAGGGATCAACACTACCTGATATTAGTGGACTACTTTTCGAAATATCCTGAAGTCATTGAGTTACAGTCAACAACGAGTAAATCAATCATAAGGGCCATGCAACAAATATTCGGGAGACATGGGATCCCAGCCACCGTGGTATCCGACAATGGGCCACAATTTGCTAGCGCTGACTACAAAGAATTTGCACATGGATATGGGTTCGAAACAAAGTTCTCCAGCCCCCACTATCCACAAAGCAATGGCCAGGCCGAAAGACACATACAAACGATAAAAACAATGATAAAAAAAGCTAATCACGAAAACAAAGATTACAACCTTTTCCTATTAAACTTTCGAAACACACCTCTCGTAGGTTTAGAAGCATCACCCGCGCAGCTCTTAATGAGCAGAAAGTTGCGTTCAAAACTACCGTCTACAGACAGACAGTTGAAAGCCAAAACGGTGAGAGTAAAGCAAAGCCAGATCGAAAAGGTACAAAATAACCAAAAGAAATTTTTTGACCGCCACGCGGGACGAAAATTCATTGAGTTGAAACCTGGCGCGCATGTTCAGTACAGAACACACAAAGAAAGTTGGGCACCGGGTAGAATTTCAAAAGGAGTAGGAGAAGCATCACGGAATTATGAAATTCAAAACGAACAAAACCACACGGTTAAAAGAAACAGGAAACATATATTTCCGACACCAAGCACAACCAACAAACACGAACACAGAAATCGAAACCCAAATACAGACAACGCGCAACCTAACTATGTAACTCGCAGCGGCAGAGAAGTACGACCGGTGAGAAGATTAGCCTATCAGTAAGGCACAGTAAATTAGTACATAAACTATTAACATAGTCGAAATAAACACATAGAGCAGGTTGTAACATCAACACAGTGCAGGTCGAAGATAAAGTTCATGAGATAAGCAGGAAAAGCGTGTGAACGGCACAAGCCCTAGTAAGTGAGTAAGAAAGGTCAGGCCGCAGGGCCACATCAAAGAAAAGATAAGAAACCAAGACATGAGTAATGGCATGGCAGCCAATCGCTGGAAAGGACACATGTGATAAAAATCATCTGGTTATAACATAGTCCAT
Source organism: Branchipolynoe longqiensis (assembly GCA_030323885.1). Classification (NCBI taxonomy): domain Eukaryota; kingdom Metazoa; phylum Annelida; class Polychaeta; order Phyllodocida; family Polynoidae; genus Branchipolynoe; species Branchipolynoe longqiensis. The sequence continues at coordinate 531 of JASIRB010001636.1, read as the reverse complement.
GCATGCTTATATCTCAACGAGAAAACAAACAATTAAATAATTGTATTGCTTAAAGAGCCAATGCCAATAACATGTTCACAGATTGTGTCATAAACTGTAAACCATTGTATATGTACTTATCTAAATGTCATTTGGGAAAGGGGAGGTGTGTGTGGGCCAGTTGAACCAAGCTGGTATGAACGGTATGAGATCAGACCGCACAAACTAACGAACTGTATGGTCTGTCGACCGAAAGGACACAACGAACTCAAACTAGCCAGCACACAGACTGCGAGATACATACCACAAACTAAGGCAACGTGCAAAGACAGTAGAAGGCGCACGACAAATCCTAAATGAAAATACTTAACGGGCTGTTACATTTCAGTCAAACTGCCTTGTATTTTATTCCAGAATTACATCATGTTGTTTCTCCATGTGAAAGGGAGATGTTATGTATGGTGTTATCTGCAGGGCAGCGGCGCGACGGCCGGGACCGAGCAGAGCGGAGGAACCAGTGTAGTGGTATCGCACGGGCTGAATAAAGCATTA
>JASIRB010003259.1:57025-88586 GCA_030323885.1 Branchipolynoe longqiensis | reverse complement strand
CTTTTAAATCTCGTGATCACGGGGGGGGGTGGGAAGGTGGGGGTGGGATGTTGCGGGTAGCGGGGGGGAAAGGGGGGATTGGGGGGGGGGGGGGTGGGGGGGTAGTCTAGGGGGGGGGGGGGTGTCTGTCCCCGGAAAATCCTGTCTCTTCCTTCTACCGCAAATGTTCTGTGCATATATCTCGTCGATATCGGAACACTTCCATGTTGACCGTCTCTGCCACTTACCCCAACCGCCGGTCCACGCAAGGCCATCCTACGGGGATCGAGCAGGCGCCGTTCACCCCACTGGCGCGGTAGCCAACCCCGCGCACGCGAACCCTATGCCCCTTATGTCCTCTCCCCGGGGGAATTCCGCACGACGCGTAGGTTACAAGCCCTACCCCGCCCTCACCCCGCCCTCATACATTTGGCCCCTGGTCATCTTGTACTCGCCCGGCGAACCACATATTGCCCAGGGATGAAATATCTCCGCAATTTCGCGGATTTCTCCGATTTTTTATATTCACCGATTAACTTAAGAAAACGCCAATATATGTGACGGCTATTGGTTAGTTTGAATCCCATTCTTATGTGACCTTAGATGTTGCTAGAACATGAAACCCAAATAAGAAAGAGTTTGACATGGGCGATAATACACTCACAATAAGGACAGTTGAAACCTGACTTCCAGCATTTTCTCGCAATTCCCTGACAGTGCTAATCCTATGGGGAAAGATGTGTGTTTTCATGGACTTTCGCTGTTTGTGTAATAACGACAGCTTGGAACCCGCTAGATGGCGCCTAAATCTCAGGCCGATTTCCGTGTTTTTTTGCCAGACACAAGTTTAATCCTTGATTGCCCTTGTGGCCTGTTGCATCCAAGCCGATGCCCGACCGACCAGACGAACACCCCCCTCACCATGTGTGCAATCGTGGAGTCCAAGTTGCCATACAGATGATGAACATAGTGTAAAATACTGGTAGTTAACAATAGGGCATATTGCACTAGAGATGATGAACACAGTGTAAAATACCGCGAGTTAACAATAGGGCATATTGCACTAGAGATGATGAACATAGTGTAAAATACCGGTAGTTAACAATAGGGCATATTGCACTAGAGATGATGAACATAGTGTAAAATACCGGTAGTTAACAATAGGGCATATTGCACTAGAGATGATGAACATAGTGTAAAATACCGCTAGTTAAAAATAGGGCATATTGCACTAGAGATGATGAACATAGTGTAAAATACCATTAGTTAACAATAGGGCATATTGCACTAGAGATGATGAACATAGTGTAAAATACCGCTATTTCAAAATAGGGCATATTGCACTAGAGATGATGAACATAGTGTAAAATACCGCTATTTAAAAATAGGGCATATTGCACTAGAGATGATGAACATAGTGTAAAATACCGCTATTTAAAAATAGGGCATATTGCACTAGAGATGATGAACATAGTGTAAAATACCGCTAGTTAAAAATAGGGCATATTGCACTAGAGATGATGAACATATTGTAAAATACCGCTATTTAAAAATAGTGATATTGCACTAGAGATGATGAACATAGTGTAAAATACCGCTATTTAAAAATAGGGCATATTGCCATAGAGATGATGAACATAGTGTAAAATACCGTTAGTTAGCAATACGGCATATTGCACTAGAGATGATGAACATAGTATAAAATACCGCTATTTAACAATAGGGAATATTGCACTAGAGATGATAAACAATAGGGAATATTGCACTTAGAGCTGTATTTGAACCCACATGTATTTCAATTCTGGGGCTAGTGTGCTGTCCATTACTCCACCAAGGCTCCCAGATGCAATCACCCTATTCATGCCTACCTGTCTATGTCATTCTTTCCCAGAAGTCAGTGCAGATTACTAGTCGTCCCCCTGAAATTGTAAGTCTTTTAAATGGTTTACATGAATACGTCCCTTAATGCTGACAATTACAAACTTATATTTACATATATATGTACACAGGGTAGGTTCAACAACCATACAGCGTGTAGTTTGTATAGGGTCCTGGTCATGGAGACCAGTGTTGTGGGGGTGATGAAAACGGGAAATAGTGTGCCTAGAGAAGGTTTTGCACCCTCGCTTCTACCTATTCCAGGCTTAGAGCGCTAATCAAGACTCTGTCCACGCCTACCTGTCTATCATCATCATCATGCTGTCATTGGCGATGCGACAAAGACTGCTTTCATTACTTGACTGCCGCCCTGTCTATATGGTTCTGTTAATTAACCATACCTTTAGCGATGAATAAAAGGAACCTTATATCACTTCCTGTCTCGTTGTGAATTACTGGGATATGACAAAGGTCTGTTGTGGCTGTGTCAGGAAAATGTGAGTCGCTAGGTGGGACATCATTGTGGTGCTGACATGGTATCCGTCTAAGGCATCACTATAAAACTATCTTGCAAGGCACAGTGAAAGGGAAAAAGGCCGGTAAGAGAAGAGGTAGGAAGACAACATCAGGGAATGGACAGGCCTGGAGTTTGGCAAGTCCCCCGAGGGCAGCGCAGAACAGCGACAAATGGAGAAACCTGGTTGTAAAGTCATCTGTGGTTCCCCAACGATCAACTCATTTCAGAGATTGATGATGATGATGATGACGATGATGACAACACCACCATAGGTGTACAGACACTGTCACACGTCAATGCCCGTCCTGTTAACACCTTAGATGTTGCTAGGTTATAACATTCTAATGATGAGGAAGATCAATTGTTCCTACTTTAAATTCCTCCTCCTTACTCAACGAATGTAACCATGGTAACAAAACAAACATTGTCCAAGCAGCTTGGCTCTGTCCAAGCATAACACCACTGCCCATCTCACCCCACCCACCTCCCATCACCCACCTCCCATCACCCACCTCCCATCACTCTCCTCCCATCACCCACCTCCCATCACCCACCTCCCATCACCCACCTCCCGTCACCCACCTCCCATCACCCATCTCCCATCACTCTCCTCCCATCACCCACCTCCCATCACCCACCTCCCATCACACACCTCCCATCACTCACCTCCCATCACCCACCTCCCATCACCCACCTCCCATCACCCACCACCAATCACCCACCTCCCCATCACCCACCAGTCAATCACCCACCTCCCATCACCCACCTCCCATCACTCACCTCCCATCACCCACCTCCCATCACCCACCACCCATCACCCACCTCCATCCACCCACTCCCATCCCTCACCTCCCATCACCCACCTCCCATCATCCACCTCCCATCACTCACCTCCCATCACTCACCTCCCATCACCCACCTCCCATTACCCACCTCCCATCACCCACCTCCCATCACCCACCTCCCATCACCCACCTCCCATCACTCACCTCCCATCACCCACCTCCCATCACCCACCTTCCATCACCCACCTCCCATCACCCACCTCCCATCACCCACCTCCCATCACCCACCACCAATCACCCACCTCCCATCACCCACCATCCACAACCTCGCAGTGGCCTAATCGGTAGAGCGCGGGCCTCGCGTGCGGGAGGTCGGGAGTTCGGTTCCCGGTTGAGTCAAACCAATGACTTATAAAATTGATACTTGTCGCTTCCAAACCAGGCACTCAGGCACTCGGCATTAATAGGATAGATAGGGCAAGGACTGGTGTCACAATGACTGAGTGGGATATTGGGTCATGGTGCTGCAGTGGGGCAGCACTATAAGTATAAAGTCGCCATGAGTGTGTACTGTCACATATTGGTACCCATCCTGATATGACCTTATATGTTGCCAGGACGCAACACTCTAACAACCAACCAACCTCTGCCTTTCCCACCCGCCACCCACCACCCAACAACCACCCACCACCCACCAACTGCCACCCAACAACCACCCACCACCCACCACCCACCACCCACCACTCGCCACCCAACAACCACCCACCACCAGGCACCCACCACCCAACAACCACCCACCACCCACCACCCAACAACCACCCACCACCCAACAACCACCCACCACCCACCACCCAATAACCACCACCCAACAACCACCCGCCACCCACCACCCAACAACTACCCACCACCCACCACCCAACAACCACCCACCACCCACTACCCAACAACCACCACCCAACAACCACCCACCACCCCACAACCACCCAACAACCACCCAACAACCACCCAACAACCACCCACCCCACCCACCACCCAATAACCACCCACCACCCAACAACCACCCACCACCCACCACCCAACAACCACCCAACCCCCACCACACAGTAACCACCACCCCCACCCAACAACCACCCACCCACCACCCAACAACCACCCACCGCCAACAACCACCCACCACCCCACCACCCAATAACCCCCACCCAACAACCACCCATCACCCACCACCCAACAACCACCCACCACCAAACAACCACCCCCCACCCACCTCCCAACAACCACCACCCAACAACCACCCACCACCCACGACCCATCAACCACCCACGACCCAACAACCACCCACCACGCCACCACCCACCTCCCACTCACCCACCACCCAACACCCACCCACCACCCACCATCCACCACCCAACACCCACCACACCCAACACCCACCCACCACCCGCCACCCACCACCCAACAACCACCCACCACCCACCACCCAACAACCACCCACCACCCACCACCCAGAGTCCCACCACCCTCGGGCCCATCTGAGCCCATGGCCTGGACAGGCGGCCATGACAGCTCGATCGCTCTTCTGCCCACTGGGGGAATGAGTGTGGGTGTGGATGTGGGAGTGGATGTGTGGGTGTGGGCGGGGTATTTGGGAGGGGGCGAAGGGGCAGCTCTGGGATCAATCTCCACACAACATCGTCACTTTGTCACCTCGCCTCATTCTGACGTCACTTCACGTCATTCCACGTCAGCGCATGCGCGTGGTGCCTTCAGCCTCTTCCAAAGCTGATGAGAGTCATCAGGTACCTTAGATGCCTGGCGTTACTTCTATCTGAGAATCATCACTTCACTTCTGTCCCAGATATTAAATATCCCCAAATCCTCACTTCACTTCTGTTTCAAATATCACGTATCTCAAATTCCTCACTTTACTCCCCTCCCGGTTATTAAGTATCTCACAACCCATACTTCACTTCTGTCCCAGACATTAAAGTTGTATAGGCTGATGTTGTATAGGCTGATATTGTATAGGCTGATGTTGTACAGGCTGATGTTGTATAGGCCTATGTTGTATAGGCCGATGTTGTATAGGCTGATGTTGTATAGGCTGATATTGTATAGGCTGATGTTGTATAGGCCTATGTTGTATGGGCTGATGTTGTATGGGCTGATGTTGTATAGGTTGATGTTGTATGGGCTTATGTTGTATGGGCTGATGTTGTATGGGCTGATGTTGTATAGGCTGATGTTGCATAGACTGATTTTGTATGGGCTGATGGTGTATGGGCTGATGTTGTAAAGGCTGATGTTGTGTAGGTTGATGATGTATAGGCTGATGTTGTATAGGCTGATGTTGTATAGGCTGATGTTGTATAGGCTGATGTTATAAAGGCTGATGTTGTATATGCTGATGTTGTATAGGCTGATGTTGTATAGGCTGATGTTGTACAGGCCGATGCTGTATAGGCTGATCTTGTATAGGCTGATCTTGTATAGGCTGATGTTGTATAGGCTGATGTTGTATAGACTGATGTTGTATAAGCTGATGTTGTATAGGATGATGTTGTATAGGCTGATGTTGTATATGCTGATGTTGTATAGGCTGATGTTGTATAGGCTGATGTTGTATAGGCTGATGTTGTATATGCTGATATTGTATAGGCTGATGTTGTATAGGCTGATGTTGTATAGGCTGATGTTGTATATGCTGATGTTGTATATGCTGATGTTGTATAGGCTGATGGTGTATAGGCTGATGTTGTATAGGCTGATGTTGTATATACTGATGTTGTATATACTGATGTTGTATAGGCTGATGTTGTATAGGCTGATGTTGTATAGGCTGATGTTGTACAGGCTGATGTTGTATATGCCGATGTTGTATAGGCTGATGTTGTATAGGCTGATGTTATATAGGCTGATGTTTTTGAATTTCTGTAATTTTGTAGATAAATATGTTAGGTTGGTCATTATAATCTCCCTCTTGGCATGCCTTTCAAAACTCTGACCCCATAAGCTTCAACAGTAACAGATTCTACTAAATGAACTTAATATTCCCGTCTGCAGTAAATATTGATTAAATACACAAATATCTAAGTTTAATCTGCGGGTTCAAATATATTAAGTTGAGCATAATAATGTACCTTACTTTAGTTTGAAGTAACTAGAATTTAAAATGACTAATTTAGGAGATATTTGAAGTGTAAACATGCTAATTTTGGTGTGCTTGTCAAAGCTAAGCCGACTCAAACCAATGACTTACAACATTGATACTTGTCGCTACCTAGATTGGTGCTCGACATTACTAGGACAGGGTATGGACTGATTAGGTCAGTGTCAGGATAATGTGACTGAGTGGGATAAATATTGGGTCATGTTGACAGTGACCTGGTCTTCCAGTGGGATAGCACTATAAACTCGCCATGAGTGCACATTGTCACAAGTCGGTACCAATCCTGATATGACCTTAGGTGTTGCCAGGATGTAAAACTCCAACAACAAACAAACAACCTGAATATGCCAATATCGGAGTGTTTTAGATTTCGCTGGAATATGGATGAACTGCTCGGCAATCAAAGAATGCCCCGAATGCAGCAGTGTTTGCCAGTTGCGTCGTTATTTGCACCTGGCTGGACATCAAGGCAAGTTGGCTGCAAGCAACAGGCCGGGGTATGTGCATGTGGAGGATGCTTATCAGAAAGAGTAGTCTATGTGGCGGCAGCAGGTTTCCTCCAAACAAATATGTCAGAATGACCACATGTTTGATGTCCAATAGCCGGTGATACAAACATCAATGTTATCTAGAGGTGTCGTAAAATATAACAAGCGTTGCGATTTCTTGGGTGTGAGGAAGTATGGTTGATGATTCAGCAAACATCAACCTCTTCATGAAATTAGACTAAGACCTGGCAATAAGTCACAGCCTGTCTGTGCTGAAGGAGGTTGTGTTATTGATTTAAAATCAGTCTCACAAAGAAATTAGAGTAAGACCTGGCAATAAGTCACAGCCTGTCTGTGCTGAAGGAGGTTGTGTTATTGATTTAAAATCAGTCTCACAAAGAATTTAGAGTAAGACCTGCCACTGATTGGCAATCAAATCACGGGCTATATGTGGTTAAGGGGGTTGTGTTACAGATTTAACAATGTCGAGGTGGTGTAATGGTTCGAATCCTACTCTAGGCGCAACATTGCTCAACACCGCCACAACACTATCTAAGTGTGTTTAAAGGAGAGGACAAGTTGGTCTAGCAACTGCATCTCACAACGGAATTAGAATAAGATATATCACTTATTGGCAACACAGTCAATATCTACCTGTGTGTCAAAGAGGAGGTAATGTCGGTTTAGAAAGATCAGTCTCACAAAGAAATTGGAGTATGATATCTGACTTATTAGCAAAACAGTAAAGATTTAAGTGTTTGTGTGCAGTAGGTGGTAATGTTTGTTTAGCAACACCAATCGTACAAAGAGATTATAGTAAGAACTGTCAGTCATTAGCAATCGAGGTAAAAGATGTGTTATTGATTTAGCAAAATCAATTTCACAGAGAACTTAGAGTAAGACATGTCACTTATTGGCAATAAAGTCAAAGTTTATACATGTATACGCTGAGAAGTTGGTTGTGTTACTGATTTAACAATGTCAATCTCACAAAGAACGTAGAGTAAGACCTGCCACTTATTGGCAGTAAATTCGATGCCTATATATAGGGAGAGGTTGTTTGTGTTACTTACTTACCATCAATAATTAAAAACCTAGAGTAAGAACTTTCATCTTATTGGCAGTAAATTCGATGCCTATATATAGGGAGAGGTTGTTTGTGTTAATTACTTAACATCAATAATTAAAAACGTAGAGTAAGAACTTTCATCTTATTGGCAGTAAATTCGATGCCTATATATAGGAGAGGTTGATTGTGTTACTTACTTAACATCAATTAAAAACGTAAAGTAAGAACTTTCATCTTTTGGCAATAGACTTAAGGTTTATGTGCATTGAGAAGGCTTTAGCAACATCAGTATCACAAAGAAATTAGCATAAGAACCAGATAGGATGGCCAAGTCAGTTGAGCGTCCGCCTACCATTTTCCTAGGTTAGGGTATTTGAACTAATGTATTCGAGTCCTGGCTGAGTCAAACAAATGACTTAACTATTTATACTTGTTGGTACCTAGCCTGGGACATGGTCAATTGTCTGCGACTGAAAATTTCCCAGCTTAATCCACTAATATACCCCTCTCCCCCACCCCCAAAATGAAGAGCTGCCAACCATTAGGATTTCTGTGGAATCATTACGATTGTTGGCCCTTCATTACGCAATTATGCTGAAACATTAAGGTAAATCTGCCTTTGTCCGCACTTATATATGTTATACATGTATATATGTGTGTGTATGTTATATATACATATATAACACATATTTGAGTGATTAAATGCTTCTATGGATACGTCACTGAGGGTGTTTTTGCAAATGAAGGGAAACATGATGACTAGAGCAGGCCGCGAACCCATACTCCTGCCATTCAGGGGCTAGGGTCTTAACCATTAGGCTCTCTAGGCCACAAATCCCAAGTGCAAATGTGCTATGTGTGCAATATGTCGGGATTCACTCAATTTGTCACAATTCTCGTGAACAGAACTACGCTTTCCCATTTTCAAATGTTGGCAGCTTTGAAAATGTGGCTTATTAGCAATACCGTCAAGATTTCCAGATGTGTGGAGGAAGTTGTATTGATCTAGGACTATGAAACTAGAATAATACCTTTGTTGGCAATAAGGTAATGGTACATATGTGTGGAGGAAGTTGTATTGATCTAGCGCTATCAAACTAGAGAAAGACCTTTGTTTCTTTGGTAATAAAGTAACGGTATGTGTATATGGATGAAGTTGTATTGATTTAGTGCTATCAAACTAGAGAAAGACCTTTGTTTCTTTGCCAATAAAGTAACGGTATCTGTGTGTATGGAGGAAGTTGTATTGATCTAGTGCTATCAAACTAGAGAAAGACCTTTGTTTCTTTGGCAATAAAGTAACCGTACGTGTGTGTGGAGGAAGTTGTATTGATCTAGCGCTATCAAACTAGAGAAAGACCTTTGTTTCTTTAGCAATACAATAATGGTACGTATGTGTGGAGGAAGAGATAGTGGTGAGTTAGCGATAACAATATCCCAATGACATTAGAGTAAGACAACGCTTGCTGGCAATAAAGTCAAGCTCTATGTGTGTAGCGGAGGCTTATTGATTTTACAATGTCAATCTTACAGCCACATTCGGGTAAGACCTGTCACTTATTCTCAATGTCAGTTTTGCAATAAAATTAGAATAAAATCAACCACTTATTGTAATATAGTTAAAGCCTGTAATGGTATTCTAACGATTGATTCTGTTGTGTACCAAGCAACCACCCGAACGCCTTGAGTCTCGTGTAACAACTGCCTTTATTTCACTCACCAGTCTAGCAGCTCCCTGTGTCACGTGACCTCCCCCGGGACGCAGCCCGGCCTTGTTACATATATATACAACATCTCTCTTTCAATAAATCTATTTTCTTTTAATTAAAAAAAAAAAATAAAAATGATGTCACGTTACCACATTATCAAATTTGGTTATAATAAACAAACAACATTAATTCAACAAGTAATCATCATCATGAATAGGAACTCTAACAAATCATTACCTTTTACATAGTAACTCAACTCATTGTTCTCACGGAAGGCTTTAGTCAGTTTGCTTCCTTCTGTGTCAATATCCAATCCGTTCGACTGGGTGCACAGTTCGCCCGTGCCTGGTTACATAATGTTTATTTTCATTCAACTCACTTTGCCTCCCCCCACCTTGACGTACCCCCTGCCTGTTTTGTTCGTTTCTGTTATTGTTTGACTCTAATGCCATCGGTGCGGGTATTATGTGTCGTCTGTTCCTAGTTAAACATCGGCCCTCTGTACTTTTGATTACATACTTACGGTATTGGGCTTGGTTTGCCTCTACAATTGTACCCTTTTCCCACTTGCGCTCGTGAGTGAGGTACCTGATTGGGTCATCTTTTCTGAGTTGCTTATGTGTTTTTCCAGCATTTTTGTCATGTTGTTGTCTTTGTTTGTATTGCCTCGCTTGTATTTGCCTTTTTCTATTTGCCACGACCCTTGGCCTCAACTGTTGGGTTATTGTAGGTATTTTTGATCTTAACTTCCAACTCATGAACAATTGCACCGGAGAGGCCTCTAGCTCGGGAATCGTGGTATTTCGGTATGCGAGTAGTGCAATGTTGATGTCCATGTTGTCTTTTATCGATTTCTTTAACATGCTTTTTACAGTCTGCACATACCGTTCCGTTTGCCCATTACTCCGCGGATAGTGTGGGCTTGAGAAAGTGGTCCTGAACCCATACTTCCTAGCAAATTGCCTATATTCCTCACTACTAAATTGTGGTCCATTGTCGGACACAATTTCTACTGGAATCCCGTATCTGCCAAACATGTCTTTTAACACCTCCATTATGCCTGCACTTGATGTTGACCTTAATTTTACCACTTCGGGAAATTTCGAAAAGTAGTCTATTATGACTAAATAATTTGCATTCTGGTAATGACACATGTCAATACCTATTTTCGCGTACGGAATTGTAGGAATTTTGTGCGAAATCATTGGTTCAACGTTCGGTATGTTTCTTTCTGACTGACAGATCTGACATCTACTGATTTGGTCCTCGATCTGTTTTGCTATGCCTGGCCAGTATACATAATCACGGGCCAGTTGTTTACATTTAATGATCCCAAGATGGGACTCATGTAATTTACTGAGCATGTCTTTTTGCATTGATTTTGGAATAATAATTCGGTCCCCTTTCATCATTAGCCCATTGTGCATTGTTATGTCATTTCGGTGCGTATAGTATGGTTTTACGCCTTGTTTGATTTCTTTCGTGTTATTTGGCCATCCCTCTTTTGTTAGGTGTGCCAATTGTTGCATTGTCTCATCATTTCTTGTTTCGTGTGCGATTCTCTCTATCTCTTCATCGACAAACCCGATGGCTGCAACCGTGATGTTGCTGTCAAACAGATCCCTAGGCTCTATCTGGGATGAATGGGCTCGTGACAGGGCATCTGAAAAGAACATGTTTATACCTTTTTAATGAACCACATTTAGGTTGTAATTTTGGAGCCGCATTCGCATGCACTGCATGCAGGCTGACAGACCATTTATCGGTTTTAACATTATGCTAACGAGTGGCTTATGATCTGTTTCGACTGTAACTTCTTTTCCAAAAATGTAATCATGACATTATTTTTTTTTTTTCCGTGTAACAACTGCCTTTATTTCACTCAACAGTCTAGCAGCTCCCTCTGTCACGTGACCTCCCCCGGGACGCAGCCCGGCCTTGTTACATATATATATACAACAGATTCTACCACCATTATAAATGCTCACTTCTGCAGGATGACTATTTCCAGATATTAATATGATTTTCCAATCCAAGTTCTTTATATATATGAATCAAAACCGATGTTTACTGGTTTGTTTGTTTATTTGTTTGTTTGAGATTTACGTCTGGGCAACGTCTATAGTCATATTAGGGCAGCTACAGTATGCGCTCATGGCGACTTTATAGCGCTGCCCCACTTGGACACCCGACCGCCGGACCATGACCAATATACCACTCAGTCACAGTATCCTATTACTGAGCTGTCTTTGCGCTATTCTAGTAATGACGAGTGTCAGGTTAGGAAGATAAAAGAATCAATTTTGTAATCCATGGTTTGACTCGGCTGGGAATCGAACTCCAGACCTTCCACAAGGGAAGCCTGCGCTGCTACCGATTCTCAAACAGCGTCATGTGCGTTTAAAGGTAGCAGCTTGTACTATGACCTTTCTTTGAGTAAAGGCTTTTGCATTTGATCAATGAATTCCACCTAAGCTGTTCGCTAATGCTTGTTTCTCTGTTTTTCAGGTAAGTACAACATCATGGACACTCATGAAGTCATGCCAGGTCTTCAAGGTAGGCTACATGAACTTGTGATCAGAATCCAGATCACTATTTATATGGGGGCCAAACTCATCACGTTGATAGATATCTTTTGAAGCGTTCCGTAGTGGCTAGGCAAGGTCAGGTACACTTTCCCCACCACCATATTTACACGCATGAACATCCGCCACTACCTTGAGTACACACTTCACTGTCCTCACCGCCTTCCTTACACACAATGACATCCGCCACCACCTTGAGTACACGATCACTATCCTCACCACCTCCCTTACACACAATGACATCCGCCACCACCTTGAGTATACAATCACTATCCTCACCGCCTTCCTTACACACAATGACATCCACCACCACCTTGAGTACACGATCACTATCCTCACCACCTTCCTTACACACAATGACATCCGCCACCACCTTGAGTACATGATCACTATCCTCACCACCTTCCTTACACACAATGACATCTGCCACCACCTTGAGTACACGATCACTATCCTCACCACCTTCCTTACACACAATGACAGCTGCCACCACCTTGAGTACACCATCACTATCCTCACCACCTTCCATACACACAATGACATCTGCCACCACCTTGAGTATATGATCAGTATCCTCACCACCTCCCTTACACACAATTACATCCGCCACCACCTTGAGTACATGATCACTATCCTCACCACCTTCCTTACACACAATGACAGCTGCCACCACCTTGAGTACATGATCACTATCCTCACCACCTTCCTTACACACAATGACATCCGCCACCACCTTGAGTACACCCATCACTATCCTCACCACCTTCCTTACACACAATGACATCCGCCACCACCTTGAGTACACGATCACTATCCTCACCACCTTCCTTACACACACTGACATCTGCCACCACCTTGAGTACACGATCACTATCCTCACCACCTTCCTTAGACACAATGACATCCGCCACCACCTTGAGTACACCCATCACTATCCTCACCACCTTCCTTACACACAATGACAGCTGCCACCACCTTGAGTACACGATAACTATCCTCACCACCTTCCTTACACACAATGACATCTGCCACCACCTTGAGTACACGATCAGTATCCTCAGCGCCTTCCTTACACAAAATGACATCCGCCACCACCTTGAGTACACACTTCACTATCCTCACCGCCTTCCTTACACACAATGACAGCTGCCACCACCTTGAGTACACCATCACTATCCTCACCACCTTCCTTACACACAATGACATCTGCCACCACCTTGAGTACACGATCACTATCCTCACCACCTTCCTTACACACAATGACATCCGCCACCACCTTGAGTACATGATCACTATCCTCACCACCTTCCTTACACACAATGACATCCGCCACCACCTTGAGTACACCATCACTATACTCACCACCTTCCTTACACACAATGACATCTGTCACCACATTGAGTACACCATCTCTATCCTCACCACCTTCCTTACACACAATGACATCTGCCACCACATTGAGTACACCATCACTATCCTCACCGCCTTCCTTACACACAATGACATCTGCTACCACCTTGAGTACACGATCACTATCCTCACCGCCTTCCTTACACACAATGACATCCGCCACCACCTTGAGTATACCATCACTATCCTCACCACCTTCCTTACACACAATGACATCCGCCACCACCTTGAGTACACCCATCACTATCCTCACCACCTTCCTTGCACACAATGACAGCTGCCACCACCTTGAGTACACCATCACTCTCCTCACCACCTTCCTTCCACACAATGACAGCTGCCACCACCTTGAGTACACGATCACTATCCTCACCACCTTCCTTACACACAATGACATCCGCCACCACCTTGAGTACACGATCACTATCCTCACCGCCTCCCTTACACACAATGACATCCGCCACCACCTTGAGTACACAATCACTATCCTCACCACCTTCCTTACACACAATGACATCCGCCACCACCTTGAGTACACCATCACTATCCTCACCATCTCCCTTACACACAATGACATCTGCCACCACCTTGAGTACACGATCACTATCCTCACCACCTCCCTTACACACAATGACATCCGCCACCACCTTGAGTATACGATCACTATCCTCACCGCAGTCCTTACACACAATGACATCTGCCACCACCTTGAGTACACGATCACTATCCTCACCATCTTCCTTACACACAATGACAGCTGCCACCACCTTGAGTACACCATCACTATCCTCACCACCTTCCTTACACATAATGACAGCTGCCACCACCTTGAGTACACGATCACTATCCTCACCACCTTCCTTACACAGAATGACATCCGCCACCACCTTGAGTACACGATAACTATCCTCACGGCTCCCTTCCACTCAATGACATCCGCCACCACCTTGAGTACACAATCACTATCCTCACCACCTTCCTTACACACAATGACATCCGCCACCACCTTGAATACACTAATCACTATCCTCACCACCTCCCTTACACACAATGACATCCGCCACCACCATGAATATACGATCACTATCCTCACCACCTCCCTTACACACAATGACATCCGCCACCACCTTGAATATACGATCACTATCCTCACCGCCTTCCTTACACACAATGACATCTGCCACCACCTTGAGTACACGGTCACTATCCTCACCACCTTCCTTACACACAATGACATCCGCCACCACCTTGAGTATACGATCACTATCCTCACCGCCTTCCTTACACACAATGACATCTCCGCCACCACCTTGAGTACACGATCACTATCCTCACTATCTTCGTTACACACACTGACATCTGCCACCACCTTGAGTACACCATCACTATCCTCACCACCACCCTTACACACGATGACATCCGCCACCACCTTGAGTACACACATCACTATCCTCACCACCTTCCTTCCACACAATGACAGCTGCCACCACCTTGAGTACACGATCACTATCCTCACCGCCTTCCTTACACACAATGACATCCGCCACCACCTTGAGTATATGATCACTATCCTCACCGCCTTCCTTACACACAATGACATCCGCCACCACCTTGAGTACACTAATCACTATCCTCACCACCTCCCTTACACACAATGACATCTGCCACCACCTTGAGTACACGATCACTATCCTCACCACCTCCCTTACACACAATGACATCCGCCACCACCTTGAGTATACAATCACTATCCTCACCGCCTTCCTTACACACAATGACATCCACCACCACCTTGAGTACACGATCACTATCCTCACCACCTTCCTTACACACAATGACAGCTGCCACCACCTTCAGTACATGATCACTATCCTGACCGCCTTCCTTACACACAATGACATCCGCCACCACCTTGAGTACATGATCACTATCCTCACCACCTTCCTTACACACAATGACATCCGCCACCACCTTGAGTACATGATCACTATCCTCACCGCCTCCCTTACACACAATGACATCCGCCACCACCTTGATTACATGATCACTATCCTCACCACCTTCATTACACACAATGACAGCTGCCGCCACCTTGAGTACATGATCACTATCCTCACCACCTTCCTTACACACAATGACATCCGCCACCACCTTGAGTACACCATCACTATCCTCACTGCCTCCCTTACACACAATGACAGCTGCCACCACCTTGAGTACACGATAAATATCCTCACCACCTTCCTTACACACAATGACATCCGCCACCACCTTGAGTACACGATCACCATCGTCACCACCTTCCTTACACACAATGACAGCTGCCACCACCTTGAGTACATGATCACTATCCTCACCACCTTCCTTACACACAATGACAGCTGCCACCACCTTGAGTACATGGTCACTATCCTCACCGCCTTCCTTACACACAATGACATCCGCCACCACCTTTTTTATACACAGCATCATACAGGGTTCGTACCGGTCCTTGAAGTCCTGGAATTTGATAATTCAGGATTCCAGGCCTGGAAAGATCCTTGAGAGTCCTTAACAACCATATTTTTGTTAACGCCTATTTTTGCCAACGTGCCCAAACTTCAATCAGTGATGTTTTGTGTTGAAAGTGATTTTTGTGGGTTTGATATCCTGCCTCTTGATTTCTATATTGAAACCATACATATAGTGATTCGTATGTCTCATGCTTATTCACACTTCATATTTTACCCAGTGAATCTACTATGAATACATCTGTCTTTTAGGGAACTTTAATTTAATAAACGTCTTAAAAACATGCTGGAATTTTGCAATGAAAGGTTGTTGAAAGCTGTGGAATTTGATATGTCAGGCATGTCCTTAACCACATTGATAACACACACCAACATCACCACCACCTTGTCTACACACACCAAGATAACCACCACCTTGTGTACACACACCAACATCACCAGTACCTTGTCTACACACCAACATCACCACCATGTTGTCTACACACCAACATCACCACCACCTTGTCTACACACACCAACATCACCACCACCTTGTCTACACACACCAAGATAACCACCACCTTGTGTACGCACACCAACATCACCAGTACCTTGTCTACACACCAACATCACCACCATGTTGTCTACACACCAACATCACCACCACCTTGTCTACACACACCAACATCACCACCACCTTGTCTACACACACCAAGATAACCACCACCTTGTCTACACACACCAAGATAACCACCACCTTGTCTACACACACCAACATCACCACCACCGTGTCTACACACCAACATCACCACCTTATCTACACTCAACATCACCACCACATTGTCTACACACCAACATAACCAACATCACCACCACCTTGTCTACACACACCAACATCACCACCACCTTGTCTACACACACCAAGATAACCACCACCTTCTCTACACACACCAACATCACCACCACCTTGTCTACACACCAACATCACCACCTTATCTACACTCAACATCACCACCACCTTGTCTACACACACCAATATCAGCACCACCTTGTGTACACACACCAACATCACCAGTACCTTGTATACACACCACCTTATCTACAATCAACATCACCTCGTCTGCACACACCAACATCACCACCACCTTGTCTACACACCAACATCACCACCTTATCTACAACCAACATCACCACCACCTTGTCTACACACACCAACATCACCACCACCTTGTCTATACATCAACATCACCACCACATTGTTAGCATACACCGACATCACCACCACCTTGCCTACACACACCAACATCACCAACACCTTGTCTACACACCAACATCACCACCTTATCTACAATCAACATCACCACCACCTTGTCTACACACACCAACATCACCAACACCTTGTCTATACATCAACATCACCATCACAGTGTTAACAGACACCAACATCACCACCTCCTTGCCTACACACACCAACATCACCACCACCTTGCTTACACACACCAACATCACCAGTACCTTGCCTACACACACCAACATCACCACCACCTTGTCTACACACCAACATCACCACCTTATCTACAATCAACATCACCACCACCTTGCCTACACACCAAAATCACCACCACCTTGCCTACAGACACCAACATCACCACCACCTTGTCCACATACACACCCACGTCACCACATTGTCTACACATCAGCATCACCACAACTTTCTCTACACTCCAACATCACCACCACATTGTCTGCACACACCAACATCACCGCCTTGTCTAAACACACCAACATCACCACCACATTGTCCACACACACCAACATCATCAGCACCTTGTCTACACACACACCAACATCACCAGCACATTGTCTGCACATGTCAACATCACCACTACCGTGTCTACACCCACCAACATCACCACCACATTGTCTGCACATGTCAACATCACCACCACCTTGTCTACACAGACCAACATCACCACCACCTTGTGTACACACCAACATCACCACCACCTTCTATACACATGCCACCATCACCACCACATTGTCTACGCACACCAACATCACCACCACCTAGTCTACACACCAACATCACCACCACCTAGTCTACACACACCAAAATCACCACCACCACCTTGTGTACACACCAACATCACCACCACCTTGTCTACACATGCCAACATCACCACCACATTGTCTACGCACACCAACATCACCGCCTTGTCTATACATCAGCATCACCACCAGCTAGTCTACACACCAACATCACCACCACCTTGTCTACACACCAACATCACCCCCACATTGTTAACACACACCAACATCACCACAACCTTGTCTACACACACCAAGATCAGCACCACCTTGTCCACACACACACACCAACATCATCACTACTGTGTCTACACACAAACATAACCAACATCACCACCACCTTGTCTACACACACCAATATCACCACCACCTTGTCTACACACCATCATCACCACATTGTCTACACACCAACATAACCAACACATAGTTAACACACACCAACATCACCACCACATTGTCTACACACACCAACATCGCCATCACCACCTTGTCTACACATACCATCACCACCACCTTGTCTATACACACCAACATCACCACTACCTTGTCTACACACAGCAACACCAGGATCTCCTTGTCTACACACCGACATAACCACCAGCTTGTCTACACACACCAACACCCTCACCCCCTGTCCACCCCCCGCCTTGTGCCGGCTCGTTCACTGCACGTCGACATCAGCTATGTGTTGCTGACATCCTTTTGTCCGCATGTTTTGCTCCACATAACTTCAGGCGCACCCAGTCTCCCCTTTCCATTTATGGCGCCTCTACATCAGCAGTATCATCCGACATCATTAAATCTGGCGAGCAGTTGCCCAGCCAGCCTTATTTAACCAGGCCAGCGTTAGGCCAAAACATTTCTTTAAATGGTGATCGTCCGCGCATGTGCCTGAAAAATCCCATCCCGTAGTTTATTTCTTTTTTGACTGTTAAAAATAGATCGTGCTAGAATAGAATTGACAAATTACTCAGCAGGATATGCATTAATCTATATTTTCTGTGGGGTAACTGAAAACATTGTGGAAAAAATGGGTTGATAGTGCTACTGTTAAGTAAAATATTTGACTTCCAAAATTGACACTTCTAGAACTGTATGATACAATGAAAAACAATTAAAAAATATAATTAAAAACTGCGCGCCCGACCCAAATCTGTGTGATCGAAAGGAGGATCACCACCTTTCTTTGTATTTGGCCTGAGTGCCGCCCGTTATTTACCCACACGGGCAGGAAAAGGTGACCAAAACACCACCTGCCAAAAGCAGATGAATGTGATATCCAACCGACAAATCACAGCCGGTACCTAACAGCACCAGAAGTAGAGGGGGGGGGGGAGGGGGGGGGTAGTGGGGGGTCAAAGACCTGCACTAGGTAGAGTGAGACCATTCAGCAACCCGTGTTGGTTGCGTATGGGATTCGAACCCATGGGTTAGAACCTTGGTCGAGTCAAACCAATGACTTAAAACTTGATACTTGTCACTTCCGATCCTGGTGCTCGGCATTACTAGGATAGGGCAAAGAATGGTTGGCTCAGTGTCAGGATAATGTGAGTGAGTGGAATATCAGGTCATGCTGCTGGTGGCCTGGTCTCCCAGAAGGGTAGCAATATAAAAGTCGACGTCAGCGCGCGCTGTCACAAGTCGGTACCCGTCCTGATATGATCTTAGATGTTGCCAAGAGGTAAAACCGCAAAAGCCACCACCACCATTCAGCCAGGCCATGTTACTGTAGTAGTCTGCACTTATTGGTTGGTTGTTGGAGTTTTACATCCTGGCAACATCTAAGGTCATATCAGGACGGGTAGCGACTTCTAACAGTGCGCACTCATGGCGACTTTGCCCCACTGGGAGACCAGGCAGCCAGCACCGTGACCTGATATCCCACTCAGTCACATTAACCTGACACTGAACCAACCAGTCTTTGCCCTATCCTGATAATGCCTAGCACCTGGCTAGGAAGTGAAAAGTATCTACTTTTAAGTCATTGGTTTGACTCGACCAGGTTTAGAACCCACGATCTACCAAAACGGGAGACGGATGCTGAAGTCATTGGGCCATGCCGCAGTCAGTATCCATGTAGAGAATGCCAACACGTCTCGACCCTTTACGCGTTTGTTGCTGCATAGAATGGAACGCTTTGTGCATTTAATAGAGCCTTTCACTGCGCAAGGCTATTGTTTGCAGGATTTCTGTGTTTGCATCAATTTGCAGTGCGGCATTGTGTTGATGTTTAGTCGCTGGAGGTGCCTTCTGTAACCAGAATGTTGGGGATCTCTCTTAATCTGCGTCCTGTAGAGGTATATAGTTATATACACGTACAGTACTTCCGCTAGAAAATAATTTGAGGGTATGCAGAATCGGGGTCTGGAGGCTTTGTTGTCTCTGGCTCCTTGAAGAACCTTTAAACAAAAATTATCCCAACAATACATATATATCAGGGTTATTTTGTTATATATTGTATTGCCCCAAATATTGTATTCTTCCTTCTGAGAACGACCCACATAATATATATATAGCCACGTATATACGCCAATGTATATGCGGGTGTGAGGAGGCGCACAGTGCTGCCCCCGGTGGCTAGCGGGGGGAACTTGGCATTGGTTTGTGGATGTACCACCGGATGGCGCTCGACGATGGGTATACCTTACGAGCACGCCCCGGCCGCGTCAGTCCATTTGCAACACTGCTACTCTATAGACGCTTTTTATCTTGAGGTTTCTGCTCGCCTGCTGTACCGGCATCACAGTGCCGGTGTCGCAGTTTGAGCGCTCTGCCAGTTTGAGCTGACTGTCAGTTTCATGCGCATGCGTCAAAATCTGACAGCATCCTCACTAACCTTATGAATTTAATATAATGTTTTTGGTAAAGATGTTTTCTATATGTGTACCAAACGATTTGTTTCTAGGTGGTGTGCTTTTAGAGATATTTCACTTTTCCTGTATTTTCTGTATAAAGATTGCTCACCACCATTGACAATGCCTTGAGTTTGATGGTACGCGCAGTGAAAAACATTAGTTTTATTCAAAATAAATAGAAATCAAGAACACTAACCTTATAAATTTAATATAATCTTTTTGGTAAAGGTGTTTTCTATATGTGTACTAAGCGATTTGTTAATAGGTAGTGTGGTTTTAGAAATATTTCACTTCTTCTGTATTTTCTGTATGAAGATTGCTCACGACCATTGACAATGCCTTGAGTTTGACGGTATGCAGTCAGCTGAAACTGGCAGGGCACTCAAACTGCGACACCGGCACCCTGGTACCGGCAAGCCAAATACCGAGTGCGCTTTCTGTAGCATTGTACATACAGAACCAGTGAACAACACCTGCTATACACGTTCAAATAAGCGTTCGACCAGGGCGAGCACGAGAGAGTCAGTGATTGTAATGGCGGAAGGCAGGAAATCGACCCGTGTAAAGGACGAACAGCCTCATAATGTTATCGACATCGACAGGCTGGAGAAGGAAGAAAGGGAGATCAAAGAGAGAATTAATGCACCAAATATTGTATTCTTCCTTCTGAGAACGACCCACATAATATATATATATATATATATATATATATATATATACATATATATATATCTACTGTACACATAGAATACAACAAGAGAGATAATGGGTTCTGGAATATAATCTCTGGTAAGGAATTAGAGTTCTGCCTAAAAGAAAACATTCTTCACTGTGACTGACACAGGTCTATAGCAGAGGGTGTAGAGGTGGGCCGAAGGTGGCGCCACCGGTACATGCGTTGGTTCTGGCGGAGGATATATACGAGAATAATTCCTTTCGGTATCTTTATACTTGCATAATTCCTTATTCTTCACACACATATGTTATAGTTATACCTTCCTTATATATATATATATATATATATATATATATATGTATATACCTCTTCTATATATTACCTGTTTTATATTTATGTTATGTGATGTATAGCGTATTATGCGAGTATAAAGGTGCAGAAGGGAATTGTTTCCTTATTATTATTATTACACTACACACTGTACTGCCTCCTTCATGTTTCATGACTATATTACATATATATTTAATATATATATTACATATATATTTAATATGTATTGCATATATATGTGTAATGTTAAGATATACTATATATATGGATAGTGATAAACCCTTTATCGCGTGTAATAATGCCAGTAGTATCCTGCACCACCCCCCTATCTGGGGTGGGGTACCAGTATGCACCGCTCAACCTCCTGCCCAGGGCCAATCCTCCACTCACTTGGAGGAATCTTTTTAATTACAGGTATACCCAGCTTAGCGCTGATTCTCTGTAGCGTTCTTTTATTCAC
Organism: Branchipolynoe longqiensis; assembly: GCA_030323885.1. Lineage (NCBI taxonomy): Eukaryota > Metazoa > Annelida > Polychaeta > Phyllodocida > Polynoidae > Branchipolynoe > Branchipolynoe longqiensis. Next base: position 66,102 of record JASIRB010003259.1, on the reverse strand, counting down.
AATTCCCACACAACATTACAATATTGTTCTGCCAGTGAGGCAGCAGTTGTTTTGATGTCACAAATCGGTGCCATTTCTTAAATTAAATTAGTATAATTAAATTGTGCATAGATGTTGCTAGGCCGTAAAGCACCAACACAAAAGCTCTGTTTATGCGGTGTCATAATGACCTGCTATAGACTGGTTTGTTTAGTGCTGCATTGTTAGGAACCTGTCTACAGCGCTAAGTGAATAATATATCTCAGTTAACCTCAATCATTATGGGAAGGAAACTACACAGATAAATCAAAAGGACAAAACAAACGTAATAAATAATGTAAATTACATTTAAAGATGACAACAGAAAGCAAACAAAATTGCGAAATTCATGTTTTTCAGCCCAACATGTCCACTTCTCCAACAGACTAGCACAAACCATATTCTGTTTGATCGTCCCTACTCTCACTTCACTTGGCACCAGACGGGGTGGCCGAATGAGTTGAGTGTCCGTCCCCTGTTTTGGGAGATCCAGTGATCCGAACCCATGACATCGTGGGCTTGAACCCTGGTCGAGTCAAACCGATGACTTAAAAATTGATACTTGTTGCTTCATAGCCTGGCACTCGGCATGACTAGGATAGGGCAAGGACTGGTTCGCTCAGTGTCAGGATAATGTGACTGAGTGGGATATCAAGTCATGGTACTTGCGGCCTGATTTCCCAGTGGGTCAGCACTATAAAAACGCAATGAGTGCGCACTGTCACAAGTCGGTACCCGTCCTGATATGACCTTAGATGTTGCTATGACGTGAAGCAACAAACACAACAAACACTTGGCTTCGACAAGCGGACAAGCTCTTATTTCGAACGCTGCTACATACATGTACAGTCCGGTGTGGCTTTGACTGGACTGTGTAACCAGGTAACCGTGGTACATAGTGTGTTTGTGTGTTCGCGTGCCACTGAAGCCCTTTTCTCTCTCCCCAAATATATATTGCTGACTGCCTATCATTAAAGTAATAGTCGATTTCCACCACCAACCTGCCCTCTGACGACAGTGGGAAGAAGTAATGTGGGAGCAGCTCACTGTGCACCATACGCGGTGAAAAAGGTCTTATGTAGAGGATTTCCACCCCAACCTACTCTCTGAACTAGTCTCGTAGATAGTAGCTCACTGTGCACCATACGCGGTGAAAAGGGTCTTATGTAGAGGATTTCCACTCCAATCTACTCTCTGAACTAGTCTCGTAGATAGTAGCTCACTGTGCACCATACGCGGTGAAAAGGGTCTTATGTAGAGGATTTCCACTCCAACCTACTCTCTGAACTAGTCTCGTAGATAGTAGCTCACTGTGCACCGTATGCGGTGAAAAAGGTCTTATGTAGAGGATTTCCACTCCAACCTACTCTCTGAACTAGTCTCGTAGATAGTAGCTCACTGTGCACCATACGCAGGTGAAAAAGGTCTTATGTAGAGGATTTCCACCCCAACCTACTCTCTGACGGTAGTGAATGAACTAGTCTCGTAGGCAGTGGCTCAATGTGCACCATACTCCGTGAAAACGGTCTTATATACGATTTACACCACAGTGCGAAGACATGATGTTATGTGACTGTGTAATGTGAAAAAGGCCTTTTATAGGATTTCCATGATCAAGCTGCCCCCTGACATTTGAAGCTGCACACTGCGCCATGTCCCCTTGACAACAATTAAACAAACTGTATAGAGGATTTACACTATGAACCAGTGTTCTTATATACCGGATGGCCAAATGAGCATTCACACCGCCCTGATATGGCCTTAGATGTTGCCAGGACATACAACTCCAACAACCAACCTTGAGCATTTACATCCTCTGTTGGTAAGTCATGGGACGGGTTTGACCCCTAGTCGAGTCAAACCAATGACTTAAGAATTGATACTAACTTGTCGCTACCTAGCTGGGGGATCGGCATTACTAGGATAGGGCAAGGAGCAGTGGAAGGAGGAAGAGCCATCGTCCGTGATTGAAATTTCTCCATCTCAATCAACTAATGTATTGTAGTAGTCCACACTGACCTCTCAGGCAAGGAGCCGCATAGACAGGTAGGCGTGGGTAGTGTGGTGACATCAGGGAACCTAGGTGGTGTAATGGTTAGCACACTGGCCCGCAATGCAAGAGATGTGGGTTCAATTCCCACTCTAGTTGCAATAATTCCCATTTTCATTATCCACCACAACACTGTTGCCGTGATGAGGATCCTGTACAAGCTACGCGCTGTATGGTTGTTGAACCTACCCTGTGTATAATGTAAGTGCATTGCTTGTATGTAATTGTAAGCGTTAACTGATCATTTAAAACACTTACAATTCTAGGGAGACGGGTATATTAGTCTGTGCTGACCTCTCAGGCAAGGAGCCGCATAGACAAGTAGGCGTGGGTAGGTTGCTGACATTAGGGAGCCTAGGTGGTGAAATGGTTAGCTCACTGGCCCGGAATGCAAGGATGTGGGTTCGATTCCCGCTCTAGGTGCAATATTTTCCATTTCCATCACCCACCATGAGAGCATAAAAGGGAGCCTAGGTGGTGTAATGGTTAGTACACTGGCCTGGAATGCAAGAGATGTGGGTTCGATTCCCGCTCTAGTTGCAATAGTTCCCAATTTCATAACCTCCATGACAGAATAAAAAAAAGAAGAATTACAATTTTAAAAAGCTACTGTGCACATTGTGGAAGAGGACAAACCTCTCTAGATCGACCGACCATGGGACCCATTTTAAATGGTCAATTTAGGGAGGTGGTCGGAGTAGAGTTTGTTTCATTGTTACAATGATATTGTATGGTTGATCGTTTGAGACCCACATAAAGCGATCAATATAGGGGAGTGGTCGATCTGTGGAGGTGGTCGGTTAGAGGGGTTGTACTGTATATTAAATACTGCAGTTAATGGATGATGAATGTGTAGCTAAACCTGCCACCTGCACGCGCAGCACCGCAAAGCCGCCATTACTCATTTCGCTTGTCAATAATTAGCTGCTACCAGCTCACCAGGAACCAGCGAAGCAGTGAAAGAGAACTTCCGGTTATCGGTGTTGCGGCAAAGCGCGCATTCTCGGCGAACAAACTCGGCTTTTTTTCTTTTTTCTTTCCCCCCTCCCTTTTTTTTCGTTTCTTTTTTTCTTTTTTTCCAATGATCCTTTTTTTCTTTTTTCTTTCTTTCTTTCTTTCTCTCCCCTTCCCCCCGTTTTTCAGGGCGGGCCGAATTATCTGCTGAATGACGGGGGTGGCCTGGATTTGGCCACCTGTGATGACAGAGCGTGTAATCTAGGTCGGGCTCTACGGCCTGGTGCGTTTATCCACATACTCTGCCTACACACTCACACACACTCACACAGACTCACACACACAGACACACACACACTCACACACACGCATACATACTAGCAGAGACTCACAGACTCTCACATACACTCACACACACACTCACACACACGCTCACACACTCACATACACTCCCACACAGTCACACACACTCACACACACACTCACACTCACACACACTCACACACACTCACATATACTCACACACACTCACAGACACTCCCACACTCTCACAGAGACTCCCACACACTCACACACACTCCCACACACTTACACACACTCACACACACTCAGATACACTCACACACTCACATACACGCACACACTCACATACACACACTCTAACAGTCACTCACACACCCTCACACACCCTGGGACGCCCTCACAGACACTCCCTCAACCACCCACATCCTCCCACACCCTCCCCCACACTCACATCCTCCCATACCCTCCCACACCCTCCCCCACACTCACATCCTCCCATACCCTCCCACATCCTCCCACACCCTCCCCCACACTCACATCCTCCCATACCCTCCCACACCCTCCCCCACACTCACATCCTCCCATACTTCCCACATCCTCCCCACACTCACATCCCCGATACCTCCCACACCCTCCCCCACATTCACATCCTCCCACACCCTCCCACACCCCCCACATTTTTTTCCCACACTCACATCCTCCCATACCCTCCCACATCCTCCCCCACACTCACATCCTCCCATACCCTCCCACATTTTTTTTTTTTTTTTTTGGTTTTTTTTTTTTTTTGTTTTTGTTTTTTTTTTACTCCCTCACACTTCCCCCACACTCACATCCTCCTCACCCTCCCACATCCTCCCACACCCTCCCACATCCTCCCACACACTCCCCCACACTCACATCCTCCCACACCCTCCCACATCCTCCCACACACTCCCACACCCTCCCACACACTCACAGACACATACGGACACACATACACTCACCCCCCCGCTCCTCTCACACACACTCATATACACTCCCACACACTCCCATGCTCGCGCATACACTCCCACACCTTCACAGACACTCCTACGCCCTCGCGCACACTCACACACCCTCCCAACCCACCCACACTACACACCCTCACACACCCCAAACACCCTCACAGACACTCCGACACCCTCCCACAGTCTCCACACACTCACATAACTCCCACACCTCCCACACCATCACACACACTCCACACACCCTGACACAGGGTACACACACTCACACAGTACCCTCACACACCCTGACAGACACTCCGCAACCCTCCCACAGTCATCAACAACACTCACATAAACTTCCCACACCCTCCCACACCATCACAACTCATCACCCACACCCTGACACATCGGCCACACACCCTCACACACCATCACACACCTCACTACACTCCGACACCCTCCCACAGCCTCACACACACTCACATAAACTCCCACACCCTCCCACACCATCACACACACTCCCACACCCTGACACATTTCACACACCCCCACACCCTCACACACCCTACAGACACTCCGACACCCTCCCACAGTCTCAACACACTCACATAAACTCCCACACCCTCCCACACATCACACACACTCCCACACCCTGACACACGGACACACACCCTCACACCATCACACACCCTCACATACACTCCGACACCCTCCCACAGCCTCACACACACTCACATAAACTCCCACACCCTCCCACACCATCACACACACTCCCACACCCTGACACAGGGTCACACACCCTCACACACCCTCACACACCCTGACAGACACTCCGACACCCTCCCACAGTCTCACACACACTCACATAAACTCCCACACCCTCCCACACCATCACACACACTCCCACACCCTGACACACGGTCACACACCCTCACACACCATCACACACCCTCACATACACTCCGACACCCTCCCACAGCCTCACACACACTCACATAAACTCCCACACCCTCCCACACCATCACACACACTCCCACACCCTCACACACCCTCACACACCCTCACACACCCTCACACACCATCACATACATTCCCACACCCTCACACACCCTCACACACACTCACAGGCACTCCGAACCCCCCCCCCCCACAGCCTCACACAACACTGACATACACCTCCACACCCTCCCACACACCACACACTCACACACACACTCACAGGCCATCACATACACTCCCACCCCCTCTCCTACCACCCCCTCCCACCCCCTCCTCTACCCTCCCCTCCCACCCCACTCCTACCCTCCCCTCCCACCCCACTCCTACCCTCGCCTCCCACCCCACTTCTACCCTCCCCTCCTACCCCTTCTCCTACCCTGCCTACACTCCCTCCCACCCCCTCTCTGCCCCTCCCCGCCCATCCCCCTCCTCCCTACCCCGTCCTCCTACCCTCCTTCCCCCTCCCCCTCATCCCATCTGCTACCCTCCCCCCTGCCCTCCCCTCCCACCCTCCTCCTACCCACGTCCCTTCCCCTTCCTCCCCCAACCCCAGCTAGGTGAGAGGTCCCATTTGCTTGCTCAGCTGATCTGCTCAGTACCGAGTCCCGGGGCGGCTCTAGAGTGCGCTGAGCTGCTCGCACCCCGCCCCGCCCCGCCTCACGCCGGCCCGCCCCGCCCCACCCTGCCCGCCCCATCCCGACTGCTACTCGCCCCGCCGTGTCCGGCCGCCCCGCTCTCCGATCCACCCTGGCCCCGCCCCGATCCACCCTGCCACCGCCCCGCCCGCCCAACCCCGCTCCACCCTGCTCCGCCATGCCCCACCCGCCCCCCACCCCCGCCCCGCCACGCCCCACCCGCTCCACCCGCCCCGCCCATCTCCACCACCCCCCCCACCACGCTCCTCCACGCCCCACCCCTACCCGCCCCGCTCCACCCTGCCCCGCCCCGCCCCGTCCCGCCCCGCGCCCCGCCCCGCGCCCGCTCCACCCCGCCCCACCACGCTCCGCCACGCCCCACCCCGTCCCGCTCCGCTCACACCCCCCGCCCCGCCCCGCCCTGCCCCGCTCTACCGCCCGCCCCGCCCCGCCCCGCTCCCGCTATCCAGCTGCTCGCACACGGCTCCTCTCCCCGCCCCCGACCTGCTCACCCCCCGTGAGCTGCTCCTTATATGGGTCGCACCGCGCTGCCTCCCCATCTCCTCTCACGCATCTGTCACATGACACGTCCACAGCCTTGAGGGCGGCAGCATTTTGATTACAATTCCAACATGCCTGTTTTCGATTACAAAACTTCCCCATACCCTCCCACCCCTCACACACACAGCTGCACCTCCCCCCCCCCCCCCCCCCCCCGTATACCGATATACACACCCTTTGATGCAGAGTTTCAGAGGACAAATCACCAAAAGTTGGCGATCGTCCTTTTGATCACAATGATCAGGGTAGGGCAAGTGGTTTGTCTTTGTATTTTTTTAAATCTGTCTGCCATATTATGTAGACATAATACAAAACTATGTTGCACAGATTGTGTGTTTATGAAAGTTGAATTGCTGCTAGCCCAACGCATGTTTAGCAGTTAAACAACATTTTAAAAATCAGGGGGGGGGGGGCGATTTTCAGGCGAAGGCGGGGACGATCACCAATTTTTTAATTGTATTTGGTATAATGGAATTAGTCACCGGAAGGGTGGGTGAATTGGTGTTGTCATGGGGATGATGAAAAGGGGAAGTATTGTAGTTAGAGCAAGATTCAAACCCACGCTCTTTCATTCAGGGGCTCGTGTGCTAACCACCACACTACCTAGGCTCCCTGATGCAATCACCCTATCGACACCTAGGGCCATGCACACTACTACACTCGTCCCTCTGGAATCGTAAGTCACTTAAATGAGTTTACATCCATAATTCGTTGTAATGCTTACAATTACATGTTTACAGACAATATGCTTACGTATGCACTCAGGGTAGGTTCAACAATGATACAACACATAGCTTTTATCGATCCAGGTTATGGAAACCAGTTTGACAGAGGGGATTAAAATGGGAAATATTGCGTCTAGATCAGGCTTTGAACCCACGTTTCTTGCCATTTCGGGGCTGATTGGCAAACTATAACCTTAGCTAGGCTCCCTGATGGAGGCCTGCTATCCATGCTACCAGTCTATGTGGTTCATTGACTGAGAGGTCAGCACAGACCGTTACAGCTATCCATGCCTACCAGTCTATGTGCTTCATTGACTGAGACGTCAGCGCAGACTGTTACAGCTATCCGTGCCTACCAGTCTATGTGGTTCATTGACTGAGAGGTCAGCGCAGACTCGTACAGCTATCCATGCCTACCAGTCTATGTGGTTCATTGACTGAGACGTCAGCACAGACTCTTACACCTATCTGTGCCTTCCAGTCTATGTGGTTCATTGACTGAGATGTCAGTGCAGACTGTTACAGCTATCCGTGCCTACCAGTCTATGTGGTTCATTGACTGAGAGGTCGGTGCAGACTGTTACAGCTATTCGTGCCTACCAGTCTATGTGGTTCATTGACTGAGACATCAGCGCAGACTCTTACAGCTATCCGTGCCTTCCAGTCTATGTGGTTCATTGACTGAGAGGTCAGTGCAAACTGCTACAGATATCCGTGCCTACCAGTGTATGTGGTTCATTGACTGAGAGGTCGGTGCAGACTGTTACAGCTATTCGTGCCTACCAGTCTATGTGGTTCATTGACTGAGAGGTCAGTGCAGACTGTTACAGCTATCCGTGCCTACCAGTCTATGTGGTTCATTGACTGAGAGGTCAGTGCAGACTGTTACAGCTATCCGTGCCTACCAGTCTATGTGGTTCATTGACTGAGATGTCAGTGCAGACTGTTACAGCTATCCGTGCCTACCAGTCTATGTGGTTCATTGACTGAGAGGTCAGTGCAGACTGTTACAGCTATCCGTGCCTACCAGTCTATGTGGTTCATTGACTGAGAGGTCAGTGCAGACTGTTACAGCTATCCGTGCCTACCAGTCTATGTGGTTCATTGACTGAGAGGTCAGTGCAGACTGTTACAGCTATCCGTGCCTACCAGTCTATGTGCTTCATTGACTCAGAGGTCAGTGCAGACTGTTGCAGCTATCCGTGCCTACCAGTCTATGTGCTTCATTGACTCAGAGGTCAGTGCAGACTGTTACAGCTATCCGTGCCTACCAGTCTATGTGGTTCATTGACTCAGAGGTCAGTGCAGACTGTTGCAGCTATCCGTGCCTACCAGTCTATGTGGTTCATTGACTCAGAGGTCAGTGCAGACTGTTGCAGCTATCCGTGCCTACCAGTCTATGTGGTTCATTGACTCAGAGGTCAGTGCAGACTGTTGCAGCTATCCGTGCCTACCAGTCTATGTGGTTCATTGACTCAGAGGTCAGTGCAGACTGTTGCAGCTATCCGTGCCTACCAGTCTATGTGGTTCATTGACTCAGAGGTCAGTGCAGACTGTTGCAGCTATCCGTGCCTACCAGTCTATGTGGTTCATTGACTCAGAGGTCAGTGCAGACTGTTGCAGCTATCCGTGCCTACCAGTCTATGTGCTTCATTGACTCAGAGGTCAGTGCAGACTGTTACAGCTATCCGTGCCTACCAGTCTATGTGGTTCATTGACTCAGAGGTCAGTGCAGACTGTTGCAGCTATCCGTGCCTACCAGTCTATGTGCTTCATTGACTCAGAGGTCAGTGCAGACTGTTACAGCTATCTGTGCCTACCAGTCTATGTGCTTCATCGCGTGACAAGTCAGCGCAGACTGTTA
>JASIRB010003259.1:33012-56527 GCA_030323885.1 Branchipolynoe longqiensis | reverse complement strand
CATGATTCTTTTATTATAGCATCAACACAAATTGGTTGTGTGAATGCAGTTTTGGATTTATGTGCATTACTCACTAAATTGGGGTTTTATGTACATCAACAAAAGTCAGTGTTTAAACCAACAAAACAACTCAAATGTTTAGGGTTTATTCTGGATACACAGTCCCTTACAGTGTCGATAACAGAACAAAAACTAATTAAGTTTATGACTACAGCGACTCAGCTTATTAAGTTATCAAAGCCAAAAATTAGACAGGTTGCTGTTCTTATTGGCATAATGACCTCATATGCACCTGCTGTGTTATATGGGAAGGCCCATATTAAGTCGCTAGAAATAGATAAAAATTTAGCGTTAACACGAACTAAAGGCAATTTTGAGCGAAAGATGTTTATTTCGCAAGAAGGGTTACAGGATATTGGATGGTGGATGCAACATATAGCAAGTTCACCAAATCCAATCCGCATGGCGGAACCTAATACAGTAATTACTACTGATGCTTCGTTAGAAGGTTGGGGAGCTCATCGAGATGGGTCACAACAGGAGGTAGATGGCTTGATGATGAAAAATCAGACTATATTAATGCACTAGAATTGCGTGCTATTTATCTGGGCTTACGTAGTTTAGTAAAGATAAATAAATCACAGGTTAGAATACTAACTGATAATACTACTTCCATGGCATATATTCGTAACATGGGTGAACCAAATCAAAGTCTTGCAATCAGTTATCTAAACTGATTTGGAACTGGGCACAGGCTCAACAAGTCTGGCTGACTGTAGCGCATATTCCAGGGTCACAAAATACACTTGCAGATTATAAAAGTAGAAATTTCCATGACCATTTAGAGTGGTCTCTCTCTACACATTTGTTTAACTTCGTTTGTGAAAAATGGGGTACACCTGAAGTTGACTTATTTGCATCACGAAATAATAACAAGTTACCCTGTTATGTTTCTTGGCATCCTGAACCGGATGCTTGGAAAGTAGATGCGTTTGCTATTACCTGGGAAAATAATTATTTTTATATTTTCCCACCATTTAGCATTATCAGCCGAGTAGTGAGAAAAATCGGCTTGGAAGGGACACATGCGATACTGGTGGTGCCCGATTGGGACACGCAACCTTGGCTGCCAGCAGTTTCACAACTGGCAAAAGATCGTATACGATTCCCAAGAAAACTCGGGAATCTGACGCACCACGGACCGCTAGTGGTTCACGGCGACGTGTCAACGACGCCCCTATTGGCATTCCTTTTCTAAGGAAGCAGCTACAGCAATTTGGATTGGACAGAATTACTGAGGATAGGATAGTATCGGATGCCTGGAGGCCAGGAACTGTCAAAATGTATACAACCTATTTAAAGAAATGGGGTGTACATTGTTTGTTAATGAAAGTTAAGCCAACAAATCCAAAGATTTCACAAGTAGCTCGGTTTCTTCGTTCTCTAGAGGATGAAGGACTTTCCTTTGGATCGATTAATGCGGCGAGGTGTGCGTTATCAATTATATTACCTAGAATTGATGGCGAAACAGTTGGAAAACATCATGTTATTTGTTATTTACTTCGTTCAATTTATCAAAGGAATCCTCCAAAACCAAAGTATAGTCGGTTTTGGGATGTTTCTATAGTATTTAAGTTGTTTCAGGCTTGGCCTCACAACTCGTGGTTAGATATAAAACAGTTAGGTTTTAAGGTCGCGGTCCTGTTATTGTTAGTAACCGGACACAGAGGACAGACGATTGTTGCTTTATCCTTAACTGGATTAGAAATAGACAAGCAACAAGCTACGTTTGATTTAGAAAAATTGCTTAAATCGAACACGTTAGGTGACCCTTTATCAACGGTTCACTTAGACTGTTTTCCGAATGATCGGAAATTATGTGTTGTGTCGGCCATACGGGCTTATATATACAAGACAAAGGATTTACGTGCATCACAACAACTATTAGTGAGCTTTATAAAGCCACATAAGGCGATTTCACGAGACACACTTGCCAGATGGACAATTACGGTGTTGAAATTGGCTGGGGTGGATACGAGTAAATACTCTTCCCACTCAACTAGAGGAGCCATGGTCTCCAAGGCACGGGTGCTTGGTATTTCTGTGAAAAGAATACTAGCGCATGCAGGCTGGAAGACGGCTAAGTCGTTTGCAAAACATTATAATAAACGACTAGAAAAGCCTACCGGCGTTGCAAAGCGTCTTCTCGCCAACTAACAAGAATAGGTGAGAACAAAAATTTAGAATGTTATAATAATAAGAAAGAATGATATTAAGGATAAAAATGAATTATGTAAAGGTCTCCCTAGCCTGAGGCTAGCCTGAGGCTGTTTACCGAGGTAAAATAGTATAGTTATACGAGTCTTACCTTGGTACAGATGATGGATAACTGTTGTTTTACCGAGGTATAAGCCTCGGATAGATGTGGGCTAGGGCCCTCCCGCCACACCCTGCCACATCTATTCCGTTGGTGTACCTTTTCGGTAAAGTAATAGTATCCATTGTTTGAAAGTCATTTTTATCCTCAATAAGTAGGTTAAGATTGCTGGTACCGGACGTGCTTACCTCTCCCTAGCCCACATCTATCCGAGGCTTATACCTCGGTAAAACAACAGTTATCCATCATCTGTACCAAGGTAAGACTCGTATAACTATACTATATATAGGCAATAGCAGTAACCTCATATTTTATTATCACAAATACATTTCGAAAATCTGATGCTTCATGGGACTATGCAACTTTAACAAAGCATAATACTCATTGTTACTTTGTTTCATTTGAGCTTCGAATGCATGGGACATGATCACATTGTATTTTCATGTCGATGTTCATGATATAATTATACTTATAAAAAATTGTTTCTTTACCTTTTATTGTCTCATATTTCATCTTATGTCAATTCACATCTCATAATAAGTCACATTTCATGTTTTTCATGTGCCTCAAGTGGCCTGGCATCCAGTGCTTGCTTCTCGACACTCTGTGTTTACTTCTCGTTGCCTCGCCTGTTGCTTAGCTTGCCTGACATTCTGCATGTCTTCATGATGGCCGTTTTCATTACAGCCATTCATCTCTGTCGATGATCTGTGCATCTGTGCTTCTTGGCATCTATGCATCTGTGTCTGTGCCTCTAGGCATCTGTGTATCCCTCTGCCATCATTTCAGGCATCTGTGCATTTGTGTCACTTGTCAGTTTAATGTCAGTGCTGCTTCTGTTGGTGCCCGGGGAGTTGCTGCCAGATGCGCCACAGCTACTTCAACTACTTGTTACATTGTCTCTGTTTGTGACCAGGGTGTTGATGCCTGGTACAATGAACTTGCATTACATATTGGTTGGTGCCTGGGGTGCTCATGCCCGGTATCCATCAGAAGCAATGGGCCTGCACAGAGAGCTCCGAACCACAGCAGAAGTTCTTCCATTGCCATCAGACAGCGGGTTAGTAGTGGAAATCCTCTACAGCACATTTTCAACATAGCATGCTGCACAGTGAGCGTTGTGTGAAATGGTCGACAACAATGATACCTATTTTTCTATTGACATCAGAGAGTGGGTTAGTGGTGGAAATCGTCTATTTACAACCAATTCAAGATGGCCTTCTTAGTGTGTATTTTCAAATCATAATACCAATAACAATAATAGTAATTAATAATAATAATAACAATAATACAACCATATTGGTTATTAGTCTATCCCATTTACAATCACCAATTCGTGCCTTTTTTTGGGCGTCTTTTTTTTAAATTTCCAGAAAAAGGTCGGCAGCATGTTAGTTGGCCAGCCTTAAAGGGATGTTACCACAACATCCTCACCCCCCCCCCCCCCTTGCATACCGGAAGCCAATGCTTCTACATGGACGGGTGTCTGCGGAGGTCAGAGTCAAGGGTTACACCGTGCATGCACCCAACAGCTATTCGCCAAGAGCGTCTGTTTATCCAGAAGACTGCTCTTGTCTTCTCTGCACCCGCAGCCCCACCCCACCACCATCTACCACCCCCACCCCACCCCCACATACCACACCACCCCCATCTACCACCCACACACCCCATCCCCACTCTCACCCCCACCCCACCCCATCCCACATTCACATCCACCTCCACCCCCACCCCACCCACACCCACCTCCACTCTCACCCCCACCACACCCCACCCCCACCTACCACTCCCACCCCCACATACCACCCCACCCCCACCAACCACCCACACCCCATCCCCACTCTACCCCCACACCACCCCACATTCAGATCTCCACCCACACCCCACCACCCCCCTCACTCTCACATAACACACCACCCCCCCCTACCACACCATCCCACACCCCACCCACTCTCAGCTCTACCCCACCTGCACATCCACCTCCACCCCACCCGCATCCACCACGCCCATCTTCAGTCCCACTGCCACACCCACCTCCACCCAACCCTCACCTCCATAACCACCTCGACACCCACTCCACTCCCACCGACACCCCAACCCTACCTCCACACCCACCATTACCCCTAGTGATACCCCCACCCCCACCATCACCTCCACATCCACACACAACACTACAGCCACCCAACCCCCATGACCACACACACCTCCACCACTCCCAACTCTCACCTACCGCCCCGGTTCTTACCATTCATAGGATGTCTGGTCCGGTAGTGGGGTGGTGGTGGGGTATGGGAAGGAAGTCTTGCGGGGCGGGGGGGGGGGGGGGGGGTAGGTAAGTACTATTCAGTGTGTGAGTGAACAAACCACTAGTATTAGTAATACAGAAGCCCGGTCACATACACATTAGTGAACGTAGTTGAACATAGTTCAACGTAGTTCAACATAGTAACGCACCGGCATCCATACTTCTCCGTGATGAGAACGTGATAAGAATGTGTGTGGGCTGTGAGTTCCAATTTAAGCTTTGGACAGGTTCAAAAGAGAGGTACGTTTGAGGCAGACATAGCATAGCCTCCATGATGATAACTTACTCTAGCATTCTCTAGCATACTCTAGTGTACTCTAGCATACTCTAGTATACTCTAGCATACTCTGGCATACTTCTTAATGTACTCTAGCATACTCTAGCATACTCTAGTGTATTCTAGCATACTCTAGCATACCTTAGCATATTTTGATCTGCACAAAACCTTGGCCGTTCTGCCATGGTCACATAGCCGTTAGTGGACGAAGTTGAACGTAGTTGAACGTAGTGGAGGGTAACATAGTTCAATGTAGTTCAATGTAATTGGATGTACCGGGACCCGTACCGTAATGTATCGGGATCCATACCGTAACATATTTATCCGTACTATTAGCAGGGTCATCAACCAAAACCTTAACATAGTGATAGCACGTTTGACCCACATTAATCTATCCTACTTTCAACTACGTTCAACTACGTTCAACTACGTCCACTAACGTGTATGTGACCAGGGCATAAGAACCATTTCCCACGGCTGGAACTGAGTGCTGAGTGATGTTGATTTACTTTGGAGTTTTAGGTCCTAGCAACATCGAAGTTCACATCAGAAGGTGTGCTCCCTTTTGACAGTGTGCAGTCATGGTGACTTTATAGTGTTGCCATACTGGGAGACCGAGCCGCAGTACCATGACCAGATATCCCACTCAAGTCACATAATTCTGATACTGAGCAAACCTGTCATTGTCCTATCCTAATAATGCCTAGCACCAGGGTAGGCAGTGACAAGTATACATTTTGTAAGTCATTGGTTTGACTTGGTCGGGTTTTCAAACCCACGACCTGCTTGTTGCATGCAAAGCCAGCCAGCGATCTGTCCGATTCGGATACTGCGTCCGGTAGCTACTGACTGCTCAGTTATTAAAAATAGCCATATAATAACTCCCATAGGGTGGCCTCTGTATTTAGAGAACCCTCCAAAGTGTCACTTCATCACCCAGCAGTAGTAGGAGAAGACAAGCAGCAATGCCAAACAGACATTCCTGCCCTGATACTATTCATGGGTGTGCAAAAACTAACGAGTCTACAACAACCAGTCTCCCGATTTGGCGAGAGATCTCCCTAAAATATAGCAAAATAACCTCAATCACCCACTTTTAATTTGTAATCTTCCACCAAAGAATCACTTTGGCTTGATTTTTTTCGAAATATTGTTGTCTGCATATTTTTCAGTAAAATCCACCGGAATGCACCTGGACACCCCCCCCCCCCTCATAGTCCTACACCGTCCCCCATTCAGGCCCCCCTCCTAGTCCTACACCCTCCCCCATTCAGCCCTCCCTCCTAGTCTTACACCCTCCCCCATTCAGCCCTCCCTCCTAGTCCTACACCCTCCCCCATTCAGCCCCCTCCTAGTCCTACACCCTCCCCCATCCTCGCCACCTCCTCCTCCCCCATTCAGCCACCTACCCTTCAGCCAGCCCTACTAGTCCTACACCCTCCCCCATTCAGCCCTCCCTCCTAGTCCTACACCCTCCCCCAGTCCCCCACATCCCCCAGAAGGCCCTCCCTCTAGTCCTACACCCTCCCCCATTCAGCCCCCCTCCTACTAACCCTCCCCCATTCACCCCCTCCTATCCTACCCTCCCCCCATTCAGCCCCCCCCCTACACCCTCCCCCATCTCCCTCCCCGTCCCCCATTCAGCTAGTCCTACACCTCCCCCATTCTCCTAGTCCTACACATTCGCCCTCCTAGTCCTACCCCTCCCCCATTCAGGCCCACCCCCATTCAGCCCCCTCTAGTCTACAGCCCCCCCCCCACCTAGTCCTGCATTCCCTCCCCCCCTCCGAGTCCTACCTACCCTTCCCCATTCAGCCCCTCACCTACCCCTCCCCCATTCAGTCTCCTAGACATCCCCCAGCCCCCCCCCTCCTAGCCCCCCCTCCTAGTCACAGCCCTCCCCCATCCCCCATCAGGCCCCCCTCCTAGTCCTACCATCCAACCCCATTCAGCCCTCCCTCCTAGTCCTACACCCTCCCCCATTCTCCTACCTACACCTCCCCCCCCTCCCCCCCTCCTAGTCCTACACCCTCCCCCATTCAGCCCCCCGCCTACACCCTCCCCCATTCAGTCCTAGTCACCTCCCCCATTCAGTCCCCCATCCTCCCCATATTCAGCCCCCTCCTAGCCCTCAGCCCCTCCTAGTCCTATTCAGCCCCAGTCCCCCCATTTCAGCCCCCCCCTCCTAGTCCCAACACCTCCCTATTCAGCCCCCCTCCTAGTCCTACACCCTCCCCCATTTTAGCCCCCCTCCTTAGTCCCCCCCATTCAGCCCTCCCCCTAGTCCTACACCTCCCCCATTCAGCCCCCGCCCTCCTAGTCCAACACCCTCCCCCATTCAGCCACGCTAGTTCTCCCCACTTGCAATTGGTGGCTTAGGGAGATCTCCCTACTCACACTCTTATCTACTTGCCAGCAATGGTTTTGAGTTTCTGTAATTTGTAGATAGATATATTAATGTTGATTGTTATAATCTACCTTACTTTAATTTGAAGTAACTTTTATTTTAATTACTAACTTTTGATATATTTGAAGTGTAAAAGTGTCAAATTAATTTGGGTAAGCATGTAAAAGGCTCTGACACTATATAGACTTCTGCAGGAACAGGTTCCATTAAATTGACTCAGTATGCTTTCTATACTTAATAGGTGCACCAGAATCTAAGTTATCTTAGTTAGATATACAGAAGCAAGTCTAGATAATTGTTTTATTTGCGAAAATATGATGCTTTCATCGGATAAAGCTAGGATTCCTTACATGCGGCATGCGGCATGCGGCATGCGGTATGTGAACGGGTTGGGTCCTTTCACCCACACCCACACACATAGTGTCAGGTTTCTCTAACACTGTTGTCTATGGGCATTCGCATTCGCATGCTGCACCGATCGCTACATGGACCGATTCAGTAATCGCATGCCGCATGCTGCATACCATGTGTAAGGAATCACCCCCATTGACTTAGATGCTTTTCGATTTTTTGCTGCATTCGCATTCGCATGCCGCATACCGCGTGTAAGGAATCCTAGCTTCATGCAGCTTTAATGATCCGGTTACCTGAGTTTTAACATCTATTTTTAGATGAATATTTCCTATATTTGAGTAAAAGTGTAGAATATATGAGGATAGCGGGTCATGGTGTCAATGGCCTGGTCTGCCAGTGGGGAAGGTCTATCAGGTTGCCATGAGTGTTCACTGTCAGTGTCACAAGTCGACTGTCACAAATCGGTTCAATGGAGAAAGAAAGAACGAAACAAGCAACGAAGCAGATCCATCTTTTTTAACGCTACATTGTCTCGCATGGTTCCCACGACATTCACGTGTGTCAATAACAGAGCTAGCTTTGGCCAGCGCCTTTAGCATTACATACAGGTAACGCTGGGTTGCACAAAAAAAAACATGCAAAATCCCTGTTCAACTCATACCTTATTTGTCAATTATTCCCTTAGCCGAAGTAGCCTGTCTGACTGGGTTCTGTTTATCGGCAAGAATCAGACTAAGTTTGATGTAATCAGTGCGGGCAACTGAGGGTATAAAGCGGGCAATCTTGGCTACTCGATTAGCAAGCAGATGATGCTGATTCAGTGATGGTATCTGGCTGAGAACGCGCATTATCTCCCCCCCCCCCCTCCACCCCCCTCCCCCCACACACATGTGGAGGGGGCGTGCAGTTATCAGATTAGGAGATAACGTGAATAAATCATGCCCAAAGTAGCACCACTTTGCTTAGGGTGAGACCCCCCTCCGTTGCCACCTCACCCTGATTGTTGTTGGTTGTTGTTTTACATCCTAGCAACATCTAAGGTCATATCAGGATGGGTACTGACTTGTGACAGTGTACACTCATGGTGACTTTATAGTGCTGCCCCACTGGGAAGCCAGACCGCTAGCACCATAACTTCATATCCCACAGTCACATTATCCTGATAGTGATACTATGCTAACCAGTCCTTGTCCTATCCTATTAATGCCGAGCGCCAGGCTAGGTAGCGACAAGTATCACTTTTATAACTCACTGGTTTGACTCGACTGGGATTCAAACTCCTGAGCTTCCGGACGGGAAGTCTGCCCTCTACCGATGTGGCCACCAGGCCCGGCCCTCACCCTGATGCTCAAGTGGTCATGACAACAGAGTGGGAAAGTGCCCTTTATCCGGTTAAATCTCCCAGAGACATTGTTCACTATTGAGTCCTAGCAAAGGACATAGTAACTAACGCTCATCCTGACAAAGCCACTAAGTAGGTGTACCGCCTGTGTGGTTGTAGAGACTTCAGAAATTAATGTGCCTGCATTAATCATGACTTTGGCAAAGATGTTTGTTTGTTGTTGTTTTACTGGAAGACCAGGCTGCCAGCACCATGAACTGATATCCCACTCAGTCACATTATCTTGAGAATGAGCCAACCAGTCCTTGTCCTATCATAATAATGCCGAGTGCCTGGCTAGGAAGCGACAAGTATCAATTTTTAAGTCATCGGTTTGACTCGACCAGGGTTCGAACCCATGACCCCACGATCTACCAACACGGGAGACGGACGCTCTAACTCATTCGGCCATCCCGTCTGGTCTTTTGGTAAAGAGGATAATTTGGTATATATAGGGGCAATATGATGAATGCCTTTTAAAAGAAATCATTTATTTTATAGATGTGTACACCTTCGATAACCTTGTCTTCCGACACTCCTTCTGGTTCTAATGGGTCGTTCAGCAGACTTGTCACAATAACCAACTCCACAGGTGACAGGTTCTATCAGTCACTTAGCCGTCCTTCCATGAATGTGGCCTGAGTGCTGGCAACACACACGGCTTCCATTCAGTCGTCAATGTTGAATGAGCTCACCCATACATACATCTACATTTGAAATGCAAGATCAAAATCTAGCTGAATGAATCATTCGGTTCCAAAAATGCTAATCCTTTCATCGGATTATGCAGAATTAACCTGGTTAGAGTTAGTATACCAGCAGCAGAGAGACATTACACAACGCTATGGCCGGAAGCACCATTTAGGCCGCTTGTTGGAACTCTCCACTCGGGGAGATAGAGACCAGGTGGCAGGCGCTTACAGGGAAGCTGAGTAGCGGGAATGTGCTGGGCCGGCAGATAGGAAGCATGTAGCAATTAATTACAGCCATGGCTCTAATGGAAACGCTCACTCTCCGACAGGGGTAATTTCATTGCCACACAAACACCTCTCTCGATTTGTTCCTCTCTGAGGAAGTAGCCTAGCACCCAGCCACGCCCCATGTTTTTCATTCATCATTTTGTGTGTGTTTTTGGTGGAGTGTGTGTGTGTGTTGGGGGGGGGGGGGTGTCTGTGTTTTAGTGGGATTTTTGTTGTTCTTAAACAAACAAAAATTGCGCTCGCTCTTAATTCCCGGACTGCCAAGAATCCCGTGAATCTAAACCGACCACTTTATGGTTTGCATGCCTGTTATTTATTTGTGTTATTGTTATTGGGATTTGCTAGCCTTGCAGATTCTACTACCATCTGAGATATAAGGCCCCTAGACCATGAATAATGCTTTAACTAACTCCTATCGAATAGGTTGTTTCACTTTATACAAATTATGATTAATCATATTTGATCATAATATGTATGAATAACTGAAGTTGATTTGGTCATGTTTGTGTCCCTTTAAGTAAGCATTCATCGTTGCATAGGAGGAATACTACGTCACTTGTCACTGCTGAAGCCTATGACGTCCACCATTTCCATGCACACACCAATATCTCCAAAACTAACCTTTTTAAATAAAGGTTACTTCAAAGTAAAGTAAGGATTATAATTATGAATCTAATATGTAATAAGTTAAATATACGTACAGATTATAATTATATAACATGTAATATGCAATAAGCGAGATTCTAGTTATAAGCTAATGTTGTCATCTAAAAATATAGGAGAAAATAAAAACCATCGGACAATACCACTTTAACTTCAATGACTGTAGACCTCGTTCTACCATTATTTCGTCCTTTCTTTGGTAGTTAAGATGAGTTACGGCTGCATTTATAATTATGAATTATCATCCTGCCTTATGAGCAAAAATAGCACATTTTGCAATTAAGTAATTCTGACAGTGTGTCCTAAAAGAGTAAAAGATGATAACCGATAGACGTATATGACAATAAAAGTACCATTTGTTACACCATGCAAATTGTTCGCGATTATATATATATATATATAGAGAGAGAGAGAGACAGAGAGAGACAGAGAGAGAGACAGAGAGAGAGAGACAGAGAGACAGAGAAAGCGAATATATCTTGCTTAGTCAACACATCTATGTATATATATATATATATATATATATATATATATATATAAAATAAAACCTCTTATACCGACCCCTCCACAGATCGACCACTCCCCTATATCGATCGCTTTATTTGGGTCCCAACAATACCACTGTAAGAATATTCTACCTCTCTAAATGGACCACTTAAAATCGGTCCCATGGTCGGTCGATTTAGAGATTGTCCTCTATATCGATTTCTTAATTATATATATATATATATATATATATATATATATATATATATATATATATATATATATAGCCCGTATACACGCCTGTATGCACCTGTAAAGCAAGGAAGGATCCGGCTACACTCTCTACCCCGTTGACACTATTGGTTCCCGGGTTCGACACCAGGTGAGCTTGCAGCGCCGCTGGCACCCCGGACGCTTCCCCAATGCACCAAGCGGTTCATTCGGGTTCCAGCTGCGCTTGAAGCGACTGCTCAGGCTTGGTTGTTGGTTGGGGTTGTTTTTTTTACTATGTTCGTCGCCTCCTCTTGCTTACATATATATTGTATATATATACACATATGGTATGCAGGTATAGCAATACCTCAGGGAGTTTGATGCCCCTGCCTTGCAGAGTTGTAAACCACTGCCTTGTGGTACAGGTTCTTTACAAAACCGAAGGCTAAGGGAGCAAACCCTAAACAGAAAACCATGTCACTGTGGCAGCATTAAGGGCGGTTGATGTATGGAACTCCCAACATCTCCCGACCAGCCACTGCAGGGACAAATAGTTTTGTGCCTGTCTTGACATGTTCTTGCCGGTGTGAAACCTCTATTTGCTCCCAGAGAGAGTGCCGCTGGTAACTTGCAAATGCCAGCAGCACTTCAACACTTTTGCAAGCAGCTTTCATGAAATGTACAACCGCACAAAACACCATACCGGCTCGGTTGTCGCCCGGATTACCAAGGACCGCGCTGCTCGAACTCATCTTCCATCAACAGCGGAAAATCAGCTAGGAGGAACACAACACAACACAACACAACACAACACAACTACTGATGATGATGACACATATATATTGTACATAAAGAGGGAGAGATATATTGATTAAGCAGTGGGAATTTAAATCGCGAACAAGTGGTACTTTTTATTGTAATGTACATCTATCGATTATATATGCATAATTAAATATACAGTAAAACCTCTCTAAATGTACCGACCTTGGGACCGACCTTGGGACCGACCTTGGGACCGACCTTGGGACCGACTTTAAGAAACCCATTAAAAAATATGAAAATTATGCAGAACAAAAATAAATGTTTACCAGAAAAGAGGTTACAGATATAATTTCACGGCCGGGGTTCAACATTGCGTGCGTTCCACTCCAACCCGGGGATATGAGAGGGCGGGGTGAGGGGGCGGGGTGAGAGGGTGGGGTGAGGGGGCGGGGTGAGGGGGCGGGGTGAGGGGCGGGGTGAGGGGCGGGGTGCGGGGGGAGTCGCGGAGTCGGTAACTTTAACCTGACTTAGTTCCGGACGACAGTATTTTACCCTCAGGGTTGTATATATCACCCCAAAAGGGGATAAAGGCATCGCGCGAACACGATCCGCCCTCACAACACGGCCTGGTGCATTATACATATTTCCCCGCGACGACATAGCGATAAAATGATAACATCTAGGCGATATATATATTTGTTTTTCTTTCTTTTTGTTTGTTTGTCAAAGTCACACCACTGGTTCTTGGGAATAGCTTAGGTGTTATGAGGTCGACGTTCCCTCTCAGACAACTCCCGCGCCCATAATATAACTGTGGGTACGGTGGTCGTTGAGAGATGAAGTGTGAGTTGAAGGGGGAGGGGCATGTAGTGTTCTCTCTCCCTCTTTCAGGTCATGGTGCTGGCGGCCTGGTCTTCCAGTCGGGCAGCACTATAAAGTCGTCATGAGTGCGCACTGTCACAAGTCGGTACCCGTCCTGATATGACCTTAGATGATTGTTTGTTGTTGCTTTACGTCCTAGCAACATCTAAGGTCATATCAGGACGGCTACCCACTTGTGATAGTGCGAACTCATGGCGACTTTATAGTGCTGTCCCACTGGGAGACCAGGCTGCCAGCACCATGACCTGATATGAAAAAATTAGTCACATTATCCTGACGCCGACCCAACCAGTCCCTGCCCTATCCTAATAATGCCAAGCGCCTGGTTAGGAAGTGACAAGTATCAATTTTTAAGTCATTCGTTTGACTCGACCAGGGTTCGAACCCACGAGCCCACGATCTACCAGCACGGGAGATGGACGCTCTAACTCATTTGGCCATCCCATCTGGTCTGTATGACCTTAAATGTTGCTAGGACGTAACACAACAACAAACAAACAAAGCCCTCTTTCTCTCACCCTTTCTCTCCCTCCATCCCTTCCTCGCTCTTTCTCTCTCCGTCCCGCGCTCTCCCTCTCTCTCCCATTGTTATTTATCTCCATCTCTAACCCTCTACCTATATGTACATAATTATATATATATATATATGAATATATAACCCCGTTAAACCAAACTTGAAGGGACCCTAGACATTTGTTTGGATTAACCGATCATTGGTTTAACCAAACTTTGGCTTCGACTTTGACTTTGTTGTTGGTTGTGTGGTGAGTTTGGCTATGTGTGTGTGTGTTAGTGGCAGCAGTGTAAGGCTCAGTGTCGGGGCAGTGTGGGTGTGGGTGTGTGGGTGTGGGATTGTTGGAGAAGGGAGGAGTGTGTGCTGGAGGGGAAGTGTGTGTGTGGGGGGTGGGGGGAGTGGGGGGTGGAGTAGGGGGGGGGGTGGTTTAACCATACTTGAAGTGGCCTGGGGTCCGACAATTCTGTTTGGATTAACCAATAATTTGGATTAACCGACTTTGGTTTAACGGGGTTATACTGTATACAGTAAAACCTCCCTAACCGACCACATCCACAGATCGATCACTCCCCTATATCGATCGCTTTATTTGGGTCCTGCCAATACTATTGTAACCATATTCTACCTCCCTAAACCGACCACCTCCCTAAATGGATCACTTAAAGTCTTTCACAAGGTCGGTCGATTTAGAGAGCTTTTACTGTATTTACATATACCCACAGGGATGAAAGTGATCTTCGGGGAAAAAAGCGGAAATGCTGATATTCTCCCATATGTTTAACACTGTCAGGGAATCGCGGAAAATTTCCGGAAGTCGTGTTTCATATATATTGGCATACAATATAGTGCTGCACCATTTGAAGCATGTATAGTAGTAGTATACGCTGATAGTCCTGCGGCGTTTGGATAATTTATTAGTGGTATACGCTGATAGTTCTGCGGCATCTGCACTATATATTACTATAGATCTACGTTGATGGTGCTGCGGGATTGAAAAATCCCGGAAATCCGCGGAATCGCGGAGATCTTTCATCCCTGATGTATATGTAAATCTCCCTCTCTCTGTATACACATATATATGTAGACCACCAACAAACAGTAACCACATTAGTCACATGGAGCCGCCATCTTGGGTTGATTTCTGGGACCTCAACATATATCGGCTGTGTCTGAAGTTGGGACAGTCATTCTCAGCGGGACTCGCTTACCAACACTATTCCATATATATATCAATATATATATCAATATATATTCCATATATAAAAATATATATGCGTGCTTTATATATATATTATATATATATACAGGTATATACATAGAGCTATATATGAATATATCATGTGCATGGCGGTATACATATGTGTTCATGCTTTATATGTGATCTATAATCTATTAAGTGGTTAGTATGAGAATATAAACAAGGACACTATCTATCGTAAGATATAGGGCCTATGTTTATTTATTTTACCTCTGCTGTAGCCGTCAGGCTAGTCTTCGACCAGGGAAATAGAGAAACTATATATACATGTATATATATATATATATATTTATTGATTTATATATATTTTGTGTGGTATTAATGATATGACCTTTTGGTCATTTGCTACCTTAAAATCTTAGCTTCTATTGATAAAAATAATAGCCCATATGTGAAGGCTAAAATCATATATAATTTACCTCTGGCTTAAACTTACTGGATATTCAAAGGTAAGTACTTCCGGTTATATAAATTTCAGCTCTTTACTCGTTGGTAATTTTTCTTTAAGATATTTGAAAATGTCTCTATAAGCGAAACGGGTGTTATTTTACTGAGGGCATGGCAGATGGCAGTACAGGGGAGGGTTTGTTTGTTTGTCAGGCTTTATGTCCTACCAACATATGAGGTCATATCAGGACAGGTGCCGACTTGTGACAGTGAACACTCATGACAGCCTTAGTTATAGTGCTCTTCCACTGGGGCACAGGGCCACTGGCACTGTGACTCAATATTCCACTCAGTCACATCATCCTGATACTGTGCTAACCAGTCCTTGCCCTATCACAGTAATGCCAGGTGTCATGATAGGTAGTGGCAAGTATACATTTTGTAAGTCATTGCTTTTACTCGGCTATGGTTTGAATCAGCAACCACCCACATGGGAAGCCAGCCACTGCTCTAAATCTTACTGATTGATCTTTGTCCAGCAGCATTTATAAGTGAGGGAGACAATATATATAGCAAAGCATATACTACGTATATGCCGATGTAGGTTTCGCATGGTGCTGCCCATCGCGGCGGTGCCTGGTACTACCACGTGGGGTTCCGGCAAAATCCGCTACTCGGCGCTGCTGTAGCGATATATACACTGAGCGCGCGCCGGACGCGTCACTACGCCTCTACACATTCATACGAATTACTTTTATTTTTACTTGATCGGTAGGGCATTGTCAGCCCAGCCAGATACTCTCTATTATATATGTTTTACACCCATATTTATATATACTTTATTGTACCACGCCGGTCTTCTTGTAATGCGTACTTACATATATATATATTATGAATAGTGATAAACCCTATATCGCGTGTAATAATGCCTGTAGTGTCCTGCATCCCCCCCCCACCCTATAATATTACTGGATGCTCGGCCGCATGAACACCAGATAATACCATAAAAGTCTTCCCCTTCATATCACCTGTGATGCTGTTATTCAAATACCGCCTATCAACTCAGTAACCAATACTAAAGAAGAATGAAGACAAGTCACACAGATAAACAGTGGAGAAGTTGTGCTTTATTGGCATCAACTCCTGTCCACCTCATCATCATCATCATCATGCTGTCGGTCGCGATGCGACAAAGACTGCTTTCATTACTTGACTGCCGCTCTCCATTTAGCTCTCTGCTGTGAGAGTTGCGTCCATGAGTCGGTCTTAATGTCTCTCAGCTTCAGGTTTCTCTTGATGGTATCTTTGAACCGGAGACGGGGGCGCCCTCTCTTTCTGTAGCCAGAAGACAGTTGAGAATAGAGGATCTGCTTTGGTAGCCTGTCTGATGACATCCTCATGAGGTGTCCAGTCCACCGGAGATTCTTTTTGATCAGAAGATCTTCCATAGAGGGCGGCCCCATCCGTTCGAGTATTTCCATGCCAATCAAAACCGTCACCTACTAGTGACCTATCATCCACACTCCTTACCTTCTGTCCACACAGTATCTCATTGCTACTTTAGCCTGTATAGAAAGTAGTGCCCACAACCCATGGGACAGGAGTCCTATGGCTGTGTACACACTCAATTGGAATATATGAATTTTGATAGCATGAAACAGAGTGTCTGGGGTCCTGCTCCAGAGCCAGGAGTAGAGTCACTTCTCTTCAGTGTGTCTGAAGCAGAATCTTGAATAATTAATTAATCTCAGAATGAGGCTAGTTTGGTCAGAGGGCCAAGGTAAGTGTAGGTGATTGAGCAGTCCCACAGTCAGCCAATCAGGCACTCCGACAGCCGGGGTGGGAGCCACCCCCAGTGGTGGGGGCTGTCACTCAACTCAGCTGCAGGTGGTGCTCTGGGTGCATATGCAAATGAGGCTGTGGTGGGCCCGCCCAGTGGTCATGGGTAGAACAGGTAGTTGCAACAGTTACAAATATATATATATATATAGTTACCAAAAATGTCCTTTTTCTCCAATTGCATTCTTTATGAATACATAGAGGAACATTTCATTAACCTTAGCTGTTTCTTATATAACACATTTCTTCATTAAGCTTAAGGCCCTGTCACATTACGGCGTATGGCGGGAGCATATTGAAAACCTACGTAAGTCGTGCGGGAGCCGGCCTATGATGACCTTCGGTGAACTTTCGGGTGGGTTTGAGCGTATGGGGGACCTTTGAGGAGCATATGAGGAGCCTATGAGGAGCCTATGGGAGCGTACTGCGACATTTTGTTGACGGTTTTGATTGGCATGTGGAGCGTATGAGGAGCGTATGCGGAGCGTATGAATATTTTAGGAGCGTATGAGGAGCGTATGAGGAGCGTATGAGGAGTGTATGCGAAACCTATGCGCAACCTATGTTATCTCTCCGCGGTCCGCCGCTTGGTGGCTCCTGGGTATATATAGCCTGCAGCAACAGGCTCCCCTCACTATGCCACCATGCCTGCTAAGAGGAACCCCACTGCTGCTGCTGCTTCTGCTACTGCTACTACTACTACCAGTACTACTGCTACTACACCAGCCTCCAGAGCTGCTGTAACTACAGGAGGAGGACTAGGCCGTGGGAAAGGCAGAAAGAGGCAGACTTTGTTACAATGCTCTCCATCACCAGCCTCCTCACCTGCCTCGCCACCTCGCCACTCTCCACACCACTCTCCAGAACACCACTCTCCAGAACACTACTTTCCAGAACACCACTCTCCACTGGAGGACCTGGAGATGGAAGTGGAGAGGTCGACGACGCAACGCTGGTGTCCCCGCTCCAGCTCGCCATCTCCTGCCTCTCGGGGCAGCTCATGGGCGTCGTCCGCTGCCTCCGCCGCCACCACCGCCTCCAACGCCTCCACCAGCACCAGTGCCATCGGCTCGTCAAAGAGACGGAGGGCCAGGAAGAGCGACTGTTCTCTGTCGGTCTTCAAGGTGGATCAAATGTTGGACTTCCTCCAGGAGAACCCCATCATGTGGAATATGAAGCTCTCGGATTACCGCCACTCAGACAGAAAGGCCAAGATGTGGGAGGACCAGGCGACACTTCTGGGGACCACAACAGTCCATCTCCAGAAATGGTTCAAGTCACTCAGGGACACGAACACGCAGCTCCACAAGAAAAAGAGCGGGGACGGAGCCGCTGACCTGACTGAGCGGGAGCAGTGGATCCTGCGCAAGTTCGGGTTCCTGCGGTCCGTCGTCCGTCACCGACCGGAGCCCTGCAGGAGTGTAAGTACATAATCTTTTATCGTTCTGACAAGTGCAGCCGTTAGTATTCTCGTAAAACCGCTCGTATTCTAAGTTTGTTATGTTATGCTTTTGTTGTATTTTGTTTGTTTGTTTGTTGTTGTTTTACGTCCTAGCAACATCTAATATTCTAGTAATTTGTTAATGTTATTTATTTCTTTAATGTTGAGTTGTTGTGTAGTTGTTCTTAAATCGAGATATTGACAATAGATGTATCGTGATATAATCGTTATAAATCCATGTTTGCATTTAACGTTAATTATTTTTGCTTTATATATTTTTGATTTACTGTTGACTTGTCGTGTCTTTTGTCGAAATATCGATTTGCATTCATGTTACTTATGTTATGTTATGATTTTGTCTTGCAGTTGGCCACTCCTGTCGCGGCTCCGCAGCTCGATCTGAGCATGGAGGAGAATGTCGGGACCGATGTGGAGGTGGCGATGGACGAGGATCTTCCACCCACTCCTCCCGCTACATCCCAAGAGCGGGGAAAGGGGAGAGGGAAGCGATCTGCCCCAGTCGACAACAACCTCCTCGCTGCCATCCACAAGAGGTTCGATGAGTCTGCCGACATCCTCAAGGTGATGCAGCCGCCTCCTCCTCCACCTCCACCGACGGTGACGAAGCGAGTGGCATTCGCCAACTATATGCGGGACATGATCCTCACGATGCCAGAGGAGCGGTTTGTGTCCATTTGCGGTGCACTCAACCGCATGGTGTCGCACCATCTGGAGGAGGAGGAAGGAACATTCGTGGCACCGGTGGTTTGTGGGGCTGCTCCTGCACCTGCTCCTGCACCTGCTCCTGCTCCTGCTCCTGCACCGGCTCCTGCACCTGCTCATGTGTCTGCAAGTCAGGCATACCAGCCTCAACCCCACCAGTGGCCTGCGCAGACACACGAGTACGTGGACCGCTATATGGGCGGGCCACACAGTCTTCATCAGCCACTGCCACACCCGCCTCTGCCAAGTCTTCAGCCTCAGCCTCTGCCTCCAGCTCCGCCAGTGGTACGGCCGTCACCACCGCACACCGCACAAGTACGGACATTAGGAATGGTGGCGCACACGAGGGGCTCTCCTGTAGTTGTGGTGCGCGGGGGTGCTCCGCCCACTGTGGGTCCGCCATGGCCAGGGACTGGCGCTGCCACAGACATGGTGACTCCGACCCCGAAGTGAACTTGTGTGAGTCGGCCAGCCCGGAGGGACTCTTAAACTTGTCGGGGTTATCCGGGATATCGGGCATGCTAGGGTCCAATTTGGACTTATTCACCTCAGCCTCACAGTCGCCAGCTGATGCCAACGGGAAGGGAGAGAAGTCATTGTATGTATATATGTATATATGTAGTCTTATTTATCTTTGTATGTATATATGTATATATATTATTTGTACATTTATATGTCAAGATGTTTGAATAAATAAATATACTGTCACTTTTAATTTTTGTGTCCGTGTTCAGTAAAGGCATGCCATCATTTAATTGTTATATATTAAAGTACAATTAACATTAAAATTAAAATTAAAACATAAATAAAAACTGTAAATTTATAATATTTATAATAATGTTTCTCCTTCCCCTTTCCTCCTTCCCCTTTCTCCCTTTCCTCCCTCTCTCTATCTCTCTTCCTCCTTCTCTCTATCTCTCTTCCTCCCTCTCTCTATCTCTCTTCCTCCCTCTCTCTCTATCTCTCTTCCTCCCTCTCTCTATCTCTCTTCCTCCTTCTCTCTATCTCTCTTCCTCCCTCTCTCTATCTCTCTTCCTCCCTCCCCTCCCTCCCTCCCTCTCTCCTTCCCTCCCTCCCTCCCTCCCTCTATCTCCTCCCTCCCTCCCTCTCTCCCTTCCTCCCCTCCCTCCCTCCTCATCTCTCCCTCCCTCTATCTCTCTCCCCCGTCCCTCCCTCCCTCCCTCCCTCCTCCCTCCCTCCATCCCTCCCTCCCTCCCTCCATCTAACTCATCTCCCCCTTTCTGCCTTTGTGTCACTCTATTTTTCCCTGTGTTCTTAGTATGTATGTAAAAGATGAATTCATGTAAAAAGGGAGGAGACTCATTACAATTACATTAACTAGATGACTTTAAATTAGGGAGCGAAAGAACGTAACAGACATGTAAAATTGTCTTTTCATATCTATAAAATGATATCGTTTATTTTACTAGACATATAAACATATTAGCATCTCATATAACAGGAGACATGTCACAACATCACAGACATGTTTGCAAAAACAGTAGACAGACACAGCGCATACAGACTGATAAAATGTTTTGTCAGATCATCCTGTCTTGCCATGACAGTGCTCCAGCGGGTGAGATGACCCAGTCTTTAATTAGATTGCGCTGTTCCTTTCCTAGCTTGGACGCGGTGTTGGGGTTAACAGGTACAACGTTAATGTCAGGAAGGTTGTGGCCCTCTCGCCAACCTCCAGGCACAAAGTTGTTGTTGGCTGTCTCGGGACGATCCAGCTGCATGTTCTGTAGCGCTGGGTAGCGTATCCTCATGAGGTTGTGCAGAACAATGCATGCCTTGACGATGATCTTCATGTTGGAGGGGTGGTGCTGCATAGTCGTCAGCAGCACTTGGAAGCGGTTGGCTAGAATGCCAAAGGCATTCTCCACCACTCTCCTAGCTCGGGAAAGCCGGTAGTTGAAGAGTCGCTCGTCATTGGTCAAGCCCCTCCTGCCGTACGGCTTCATCATGGTCGGCCGCAGGGCAAAGGCGTCGTCACTGATCAGAAAATACGGCACATCCTTCTGGCCGTGGACGAGCGGTTCAGGGTTCGGAAAGCCGATGGTGCCACCTTCTGTTCCCGCCTTCAGCTCGGAGGCGTTGTAAATCTGGGCATCGGACGCGGAGCCCAAACCGCCAATATCTGCCCAGATAAATTTGTAATCCGCATCTACAAGCGCCAACAGGACCACGGAGAAAAAGCCCTTGTAGTTGTAGTAGAGCGACCCACTCTTTGGAGGTGATGTGCTTCCCATCCAGAGCGCCACAGGTATGGGGGAAGTTCCACCTCTCTGAAAAGAGGTCCGCGACGGCACGCCACCCTTCTGGAGTCATCGGACACGTCATGACCTCGGCCATGTACTCGTCGACGATGGCCTTACAGACTTCACGCACTATCAGCGACTGTGTGTTGTGGGGCACCCTCCACCCGAACTTCATGGAGGAGTATTTTGTGCCAGATGCCAGGTGCCGCAGAGTAAGTGCTATTTTCAGCGCCGGGTCGAGCGGCACCCTGAATGTGGTCGGTTTTTTGGCGATCCTGGGTCCCACTCGCGCCACAATCTCGTCAAACAACTGGGGAGGCAGCCGCATGAAGTTCACAAACGACGCGGTGTCCTCGCTGCGGAGCTCGACCATCAGCTTGTCGAACAAGCCAAACTGTGGCCGCCTCCCAATCCAGGGTCTGACCCACACTGATCGTCGCCGCCGCTCCCTCCTCCTTCGTCTCTCGATACGGGACGCCAGAAGAACCATGAGGAATAGAGTAAGCTCATGGTGATAAAGGGCAACTCTGTAGAAAAGCTGGAACTGTACTTGCAGTGCCTGGGCATCCATTCTGTATGAGCAGCAGAACAGGAATGACCGAAGGAATGGCGTGGGTTGCCTTTATATACTGAGACCATAGGTCGGGCATACGCCGCCATACGCTTTTTATACACTACCAATACGCTCTCATACGCAATGCGTAGGTTCTGCATACGCTGCATACGCCCGAGATACGCCCGTGATACGCCCGTGATGCAAGTTGAGCATACGAGTAGCATACGCCGGCATACCCCTAGTGTATGCCAGCATACCCCCAGTGTACGAGCGGCGTATGCCAGCGTATGCTCAGCGTATGTGTCGCTTAAGAACCATACGCCCCCGTAGGTCGAGATTTTTTTAGCATGCACCAAAAAATGGGGGCGGACGGATTTATGAAAGCGTATGGCGGTGTATGCCTCATAAGCCGGCATCTGGTGGCGTATGAGTAGCGTATGAGTAGCGTATGCGTAGCGTATGCGTAGCGTATGAGTAGCGTATACGGCGTATGCCGACGTATATGACGTAACGCGCCTACGCCGCCATACGCTCCCGCAAAAAACCCTAATGTGACAGCCCCTTTAAGCATCACATATAAGTTACATATATTTCACATAGCTTCTATCATGTCACAATGGGAGTGGGATTCTATTGCTTTTAGTTTACATAACCTTGTTCCCACTCCGTCGTCCAAGAATAATAATGCTCTCTGCCAATATATAATTCTTAACCGAAAATCCGTATATTTTTACAACCCGGTCCAGGGTGGGAGTGGGTACCAGCATGCACCGCTCCACCTCCTGTGCGGGTCCAATTCTCCACTACATATATATATATATATATATATATATATATATATATAATGTATATATATAATGTATATATATATATATACATGTGTTTGTTGGGGTTTTATGTCCTAACATCTATGGTATTACCAGGACGTGTTATATACATATGTGTAGGAATAGTCGCCCTCACCATTGAATCAACCATTTTTGCCCGGTAGCATGAGGGAGGGAGAACTATACATATACATATACATATACATATAGAACAATTTCCTCCAACGTGTGACGCGAGGGTGCGCCCCCCCGGCAATACCCGACCTCTGGGGGGGGGGGGGGGGGCGCTCCACCAATGCGCACGAGGAATTATAGGATGTACATGTTACCCTAGCATGTATACTCGCATAATGCATTATACATCAGTCACATATGTGTATATATATATATATGTATATATATATATATATATATATATAACTTCCGAGCGTGTGGAGTGTGCGGGTCACCCCGCGCAGTGGGGGGGGGGGGAGCGCAGAGGATGCTGGGAGACCCCCCCCCCCCACCAACAAGGGGGGGGGGCACTATACACTGCCGATCTTATTACACGCGATAAGGGGATTATCACTATTCATATATGTATGTATATATATATTTGTATGTACATATGTGCAAGAGCATA
>JASIRB010003259.1:0-32516 GCA_030323885.1 Branchipolynoe longqiensis | reverse complement strand
CATACACACTGCCCTATCAGCCCTCACCCCCAACACCCACACCCACACACACTGTCCACAGACTAAACCCTCTCAGCTCTCACCCACCTCCACCTCACTCATCCCCATCACACACACGGGATTACAGACTGGCTTTCTCCACCTGTCTATGTGCTTTCACACAGGATACAAAGGGGCTTTCTCCATCTTTCCTGGGCTGTGTGTATTTTTCTGTTTTATTACATTTGTTGATTAAGCGAGGGAAATTCCATTCGCGAATTGCTCTTCCTCATTCCACTGCTCCCTGCGCTATTTTTATTAATGTTGAGCGACAGGAAAGGTAGTGACAGGTGTCAATTTTTAAATCATTGGTTTTACTTGGCCACCTTTGAATTGAACCTCACGCGTTTGAATCTGACGACCTTCCATGTGGGAAGCGGGCGGCTGCTCAACTCATTCAGCCATCCCAGAGGGGATCACTGAATGAATGCGTTGTACGCCTGTAAATAGGAACCGCTGGCCAATTTGGATTTCCACCACTGTGTATAACTTACAGCATCATCAAAGGCCAGTTGCTCTCATACCATGTTTATGTGGTGTAGGAGGTTAGAAACCCCTTGCGTATGTAAAAGCGTAGGCTCGGGTTTTCTATTAATCAACTATCTAATGGGGAAAACAAGACTATTCAGACTTATCCATGATAGGCAGTATAAATCTTCAAGAAAAAAAAAGAAGAAGAAAATGGACAGTCAAGCCCCTCACTCTCACCCTCAACACACGCCCCCACCCACCCACCCCCTGCATGTAACGTGGTATCCAACATGGCCTCAATTACCTAGTTACAATGCAATGTTATCTCATAGTCTCATCACCATGCACAGCATCCTGTGCTTTGTGGTAAGGCACTATAGACCCCTTTCAATGTTTATAAACATCGTGTATGCGTGCGCAGCTTGGCTGCAGAACGAAAGCACACTGCCATTGAGAGTGTCGATACGCGCAGTGCAAAACGTTAGTTTTATTCAAATTAATAGAAATCCAGAACCCGAACCTTATAAATTTAATATAATCTGTTTGATAGGCATGTTATCTGTTTGTGTTCCAAGCGATTTGTGTCTAGGTGGTGTGGTTTTAGAGATATTTTACTTTTTCTGTATGAAGATCGCTCACGGCCATTGACAATGCATTGAGTTTGCCGATACATGCAGTGCAAAATGTTAGTTTTATTCAAAATTAATAGAAATCCAGAACCCAAACCTTATAAATGTAATATAACCTGTTTGTTAAGCATGTTATCTGTTTGTGTGCGAAGCGGTTTCTTTCTAGGTGGTGTAGTTTTAGAGATATTTCACTTTTTCTGTTAGAAGATTGCTCTCGGCCATCGACAATGCACTGAGTTTGCTGATACGCGCAGTGCAAAACATCAGTTTTATTCAAAATCAATAGAAATGCAGAACCGTAACCTTATAAATTTAATATAATCTGGTTGTTAAACATGTTATCTGTTTGTGTGCCAAGCGGTTTGTGTCTAGGTGGAGTGGTTTTAGAGATATTTCACTTTTTCTGTAGGAAGATTGATTACGGCCATTGACAATGCATTGAGTTTGCCGATACGTGCAGTGCAAAACATCAATTTTATTCAAAATTAATAGAAAGGCAGAATCCTAACCTCATAAATTAAAAATAATCTGTTCATTGAATATGTTTTCTACATGTGTTCCAAGCGGTTTGTGTCTAGGTGGTGTGGTTTTAGAGATATTTCACTTTTTCTGTATGAAGATTGCTCATAGCCATTGAGTTTGCAGTGTGACCGTGTGCTGTTCTGCAGTCAACCAGCATGCGCAGTGACCTAAATACCTATGCTGACGTCATATGAAATAGATCTATTATCCAGGGATGAAAATAGTGTCCAGCAAAGCATGCGGAAATCAAGCAGAGATTATTACACCAACGGATCTTCTCCCACAGACTTAATTAACACTGTCAGAGAATTGCGGAAAAATGTTGGAAGTCAGGTTTCAACTAGCCTTGTTGTGACTGTATTATCATCCATACCTAACTCGATCTTGTTTGGGTGTTTGTTCTAGCATCATCTAAGGTCATATAAAAACAGGATTCGAACTACTCAATTGTTGTCATATACATCCCATTTTGTGGAATTTTGTTTAATGTCAATTGGTAAATATAGAAAATCGCGGAAATCCGCGGACATCTTTCATCCCTGATTATAGTGGATACACATGCTCACTTGTGATGTTTGATTCGGTGGTTGTGTGGTGTGGTTATGTGGTGTGGTTGGATGTGGTGGTCGTCTGCAGGGACATATGCATGGATGTAATTGGCCATCCGCAAAAAAAACTCTGAAAGTCACACCATGGTGGTGGTCGGTTGCAGGGACATATGCATGGATGTAATTGGCCATCAGCAAAAATCTGAAAGTCAGATCATGGTCCGGGGCAGCACCCCAATGGGTATCCAGGGGGCAGCACCCCCAGAAGCTCATGTAATTTAAACATGTTAAAAGTAGTGTTTTCAGCAGGAAAATATACATTTTCCCTTTATTTATATACAATAATACTTAATAATAATCCCTTACCCCACCATACAACATGGTGGTTTAATATAGTAGTATAGTAGTACAAGAACAAAGCGTCCATGTATCAAGGCAACAACTGTGCAATATAACCCCTAGGCATGCAATTGCACATGGCTAAATGAATCTGGTACAAAATATTCAGTC
Organism: Branchipolynoe longqiensis; assembly: GCA_030323885.1. Classification (NCBI taxonomy): domain Eukaryota; kingdom Metazoa; phylum Annelida; class Polychaeta; order Phyllodocida; family Polynoidae; genus Branchipolynoe; species Branchipolynoe longqiensis. Next base: position 29,797 of record JASIRB010003259.1, on the reverse strand, counting down.
CTAGCTCCATTATTAGGTGTAACTTTCTAAATTGACTTTAAAAATAATTTTACAAAATTAACTTTTAAATGGGAAAAAAATAATTTATGGGGATTTGGGGGTTATGTTGCAGCGTTGGCTAGACATATTTATTTTCTTTGCTGGAAATGGATTAGATCTACATCGGTCACTTTGCATGATCTGAAAATACTGGAGTACACACAGCGGGTATCACCCAATCATATTGCAGACACTGAATATATGCGGCGTATAGTAGGAGCATATCCGGATCTATTACCAGATTACAGGGGTTGTATATATAGTGCGCATTATTGAGAAGTATGTGTCATGTTACCAGAGAGTCTATTAATCATTTTTCCTTTGCGAAATTACATTCGATGCCCCTCCCCCTCCCATCAGACTCTTCTGTCCCGTTCCGAGTTTAATACATGTACGCATCATTGTCCCTCTCCCACCCTCGGGCCCCTCTCTCACCATCCGGCCCCTCTCTCACCCTCGGGCCCCTCCCTCACCCTCGGGATCCTCTCTTACATTCGGGCCCCTCTCTCACCCTTGGGCCTATCTCTCACCATCCGGCCCCTCCCTCACCCTCGGGACCCTCTCTTACCTTCGGCCCCCTCCCTCACCCCCGAGCCCCTCTCTCACCCTCGGGCCTCTCTCTCACCATCCGGCCCCTCCCTCACCCTTAGGACCCTCTCTTACCTTCGGGCCCTCTCTCACCCTCGGGCCCCTCTCACCCTCGGGCCTCTCTCTCACCATCAGGCCCCTCCCTCACCCTTGGGCCCCTCTCTCACCCTCGGACCACTCTCTTACCTTTGGGCCCCTCACTCACCCTCGGGCCCCTCTTTCACCCTCGGACCACGCTCTCACCCTCAGGCCCCTCTCTCACCCTCGGGCCCCTCTCTTATCTTCGGGCCCCTCTCTCACCGTCGGGCAACTCTCTTACCTTTGGGCCCCTCTTTCACCCTCGGGCCCCTCTCACAGTCTCAGTGAACCCCATCACCCCGCTAACCATCAGCCACCCCATCTCCTCCATCAGCAAGCTGGATGGTAACACGATGGCCTAGCGGTGCACCAATCGCTATCCTGGGTTCGAATACCGGCTACGGCAAAACCAAAATGGATACCAGGAGGGTAAAAGGTTATGGCGTTTGAGGGCGTTATACACCATGGATACCTGAGGTAACAGCCAGGCATTAGCCAAAGCCAGTCCTATTATGGTTGAACCACACAGTGGTCACGTAAGGGCGGGATGAAATCCTCCATTTTTTCCATCAGTGGCAATCACAACTTTTCCTGATGGGCGAGGTGGAAGGATACGAACCATGCGTCACCCGCTCCAAGTGACCTCAGGGACGGCATCAGCCTAATCCAGTCCAGAAGAAGACGGTTTAATTTACATCCATTGCCTCAGATCTTATGTCGCACTAGCTTTTGGTTGGCTGTGATGTAATCGACCAGTAAGCTGGCTGCTCTCACACAGGCTTTATAAAGTCAGCGTGATTGGTGATTAGACCGTCAGTTTCAATGGGAACTGGGTCAAGTGGAGTAAAACCCTGGTGGGAAGCTTCATTTATTCAGACAGCTCCTGCTGATTTTATCAAGCACAATTTGATTAGTCATTGTGATTGGTTGATGGAAAATCTTTAAGGGCTAACCCAATATTCTCGGTATTTCTAACTTACACTGAAAATGGTCAGGATATGAATTAAATCCATCCACACATACACTGTTATCTGACCATGTGATATGACTATTGCTATCGACTTCAAAAGAGCTAGTCCATGGACCCAGGCTAAAAGAAAATGATTAATAAAAATAAAAAAGCTCTGTAGGATTTGTGAGCATGCGTAGAAGAGAAGACATCGTCAGGAGACTGTTAGAAAGGTATGTAGACTGACGTGGTGGTGCGGCCATATCTCAACATTAATTTATCATCTGGCCTTTCAAATACTACCTTGCAAGGCATTGGTTTGTTTTGTTTGTTGGGCTTTTACGTCCTAGCAACATCTATGGTCAAATCAGGACGGGTGCCGACTTGTGACAGCGCGCACTGGTGGCAACTTTATATATAGTGCTGCCCACTGAGAGATCAGGCTGCTGACACCATGACCTGATATCCCACTCAGGGATGGAAGTGATCTCCGGGGGGGAAAGCGGAAATGCGGATATTCTCCCATAGACTTAGCATTGTCAGGGAATCATGGAAATATACCGGAAGTCAGACCTCAACTAGCCTTGTTGTGATTGTATTATCGCCCATATCTAACAGTTCCTTGCTTAGGTTTTATGTTCTAACTACATCTAAGGTCATATAAGAACGGGATTCGAACCACCCAACATATACATCCAATCTTTTGGAATTCTGTTTAACTTTAATCGGTGAATATAAGAAATCCCGGAAATCCGCGAAACCGTGGAGGTCTTTCATCTCTGCCCACTCAGTCATTTTATCCTGACACTGAGCTAATCAGTCCTTGCCCTATCCTAGTAATGCCAAGCGCCATGCTAGGTAGCGATAGGTATCAATTGTGTAAATCATTGGTTTGACTCGGTTGGGATTCGAACTTCCGACCATCCTGCCCAATAGCCGATGTTTGCTTTTTGTGCTGGGGGGTGATGGGGGGGGGGGGTCGTTAAACAAACAAACAAAAGAGAATCCTGCACTCTACAGATAGGGCCACCGTGTCCGGTACCCTGGCAAGGTACCGGGAGAGTGGGGAGAAGAAGTGGGCAACATGTCATGAGGGGGGAAAGACAATGAGAAAGACTGGTCCTGACTGGAGTTTGCCAACTCCTAGAGGTCTGTGGAGAATGGAAGATGCAGAGAAAGTGATGACCCCAATGATCGCTCTTCTCTGGGCGTGTGAAGGAGCGGTGAAGAGGGAATTGTCAAAGACCATCGATTCCTTGGTAATGATTCCTTACAACATCCACTTGTGCTGGATGTCTAGGCATGCCAGGCATACAAGGAAATGAGCAAGCTGATCGAGTTGTAAAAATGGCTCTGAATGGTTGGTTGGTTGTTGGAGTTTGGTGTCCTGGAAACATCTGAGGTCAAATCAGGACAGGTACCGACTTGTGACAGTATGCGCCCATGGCGACTTTATAGTGCTGCCCCACTGGGAAATCAAGCCGCCAGCACCATGACCTGATATCCCACTCAGTCACATTATCCTAACACTGAGCTAGCCAGTCCTTGCCCTATCCTATTAATGCTGAGCGCCAAGTATACATTTTGTAAGTCATTGGTTTGACTCGACCGGGAACCGAATTCCCAACCTTCTGCACGCGAGGCCCGCGCTCTACCGATTCGGCCACCGCGCCCAGTAGGCTCTGAATGGTGTTGTTGTACCATGTTGAATCTTTCACTCTGATCTGAGACCATATATTCTAAAGAGTTTCAAATCAAATTAGTGAATTGAATTGGATGAGCATCTGAACAGTAAGTTGCATAACATTGTCTCATTTGTTAAAAAACAGACACAAAGTTGTGTTGGTGTCAGTGGGACCAAGTGGTCTTCACTCGCTCCCATATTGGCCACTGGCATTGGCTCATGCCTTTTTACTCAAGGGAAATGTATTCGGTGTCAGTGTCAACTAACACATGACACATTCGGCTCCAATATGTAGATTTTATGGCATTGCACCAACTTTGTGTTAATGCTTTTAATGCATAAACAAATTTCCTAAGAGCAACTGGACTCTATTGCCTCCTGTAGGTTTAGCTATGTGGGGAGTTAAATTTTGCTGTCATTTGACACAAATCTGACACTTCAAAATTGCATCTTAGAACATTTCAGCTGTCATTTGACACAAATCTGCCCATTTTTTAGATTTCCATGTAAATTTCCATGTAAACATATATATATGTGATTTCCACCTTTTTTCCATGAAACAGAAGTGACAGAATAAATGCCACTAAATTTTCGCTGTGAGCATAGTCTTCGCTGCCAACATGGCATTAAACCACCAGCAATCGATCAATCGATTTCACACTTTTATTATGGTTATGTAAATGAGGTATTACCCTTATTGTACCTATGATTTATTGTGCCAGTGCCTTCAAATATTGGAATATCTCACCAGCTGATGCATTATTGATGTATTTATATTCTCATCTTAACTTCCCCGTCGACGTGGTGGGAGGTGGGTTTGCGGTTGTGTGTGTGTGTTTGTGTGTGTGTGTTTGTGTGTGTGTGGTTCTTTTATTTGCTTAGTTTTTTAGGGTTTCTTTGGGGGGGGGGGGGGGTTAACACATAGTATATGCTTAGCACAAGGCTTTTATCCTACCTTATCTCTCACCAAGTCTGTCCACACTTACTTTCCCGCCATTCCTTCTGGTCCCTAGCTCCTTCTTTATCTTCCAGACGTACTCCCTCATTCCCCACCCCAACCCCCACCCCCACCCCCACCCCCACCCCCACCTCACCCCCACATGCCCTCCCTACCCATACTCTCACCACACCCACCTTCCCTCCCGTACTCCCCACACCCACACACGATGACCCTCATGTCCCATATCTCATCACCGTCTCCTGTTCACGGGCCTCCTCCTGACAGAGGTCACGTGACAAAGGCGCCCACGTGAGGACCCACTTACTAACGAGTCACCGACTATGATTGTTGGTGTTTCGCCCTAAAATATCGGCGTGACTCGGGAGAAAAGGGAATTTTTAAGGGGGGGGGGGGGGTAAGGAAGAAGGAACATCTTGTTGATCATGGTAATGTTTATGCTAATTGTTCAAATGTTATCGGTTATGTTTTAATTGTATACAGAGATTTACCTCATGATATAACCTTAGATGTTGCCAGGATGCAAAGCCCCAATAAACACGCATAGATTTAGTCTCCGCCAAAATTAAACCAAAATAAGCACACACACAAAATATCATAGCCACCGTAGACATTCTCATTTTAATATGTTTTTTTGTGGGGTTTTTGTGGGTTTTTTTTTTAACCTTCCAAAGGATATATATATATAAATCAAACAAAAAATGGCGGTGGGGTGGGGTGGTAACATTGTTTGTGGTAGTTTTCACTTTAATGATTTCGGCTGACAGATGAGTTTGTAAGAAGACCCCAAGAGACCACCGTGAAACCCACCAAGGGGGGGGGGGGCGGGAAGGGGGTCGGGAAGGGGTCGGGAAGGGGCCCCGTTAGGGGTATCGCAAGTCTCGGACGGTGACATACGCGTTGCTAGGGATACCAGCGACCATTCCAGGGGCTGGGGTCCTAACCTTTACACTATCTAGGCTCCCTGATGAAATCACCCTCCCTATGTGATTCCTTGCTTGGGAGATGAGTGCAGACTGCTACAATAGTATAAAATTCAATTGTAATGCTGCTTATGAATAAGGTTTGTTTCTGTGACGATGTTGCTAAGGCCAAATAAATAAAATTGGTGATCGTCCCCGCCCATGCTTGAAAAATCGCCCGCCACTAATTTTTGGGGGGTTTCTTTAGCTGTTAAAAATGTGTTGGGGTAGCAGCAATTGAACTATCGTAAGCACATGATTGAAACTTCCTGAACGGTGTGATATAATAAATTTCTAAATGAGAATACGGTGTTCATTGTTTGACGGAAAACATTGTGATGTGTACATTGATTGATTGGTGGTTTCTTTACGCTATGTCGGCAGCATAGGCCATATTCATGAATGTGTACATGAATGACATGTAATCCTTTTATCAGTCTAGGGTGGTTCAATAGTTGTTTTTTAAATGAAAAAAAAAAGTTAAAATTAAAATTAAAACTCCCTGCCCGATCCTGATTTGTGTGATCAAAAGGACGATCACCAACTTTTTTTTCATTTGGCCTAATGGTGCCATAGTGAGTGCCGATGAACCATGCTGGTCTTGTTGAGAGGTTCGGTGATGGGTGGCTGGCCAACAAAAGGCCCGGAATCGCTGTATCGGGACAGAGTGTGGTCGGGAATAGCAGTAGTAGGCAAATGGGAGTTTGTGCGCAGGCACTGTGCACCATTTGTATACTACTCACAAACTCCATCGGGGGTGGTGGAGGGGAGGGGGGTGACTGTGACTGGAGAGAGTTACAATGGTTTAGGCAATTACTCGTGCTAGTCTGGTAGGAAGGTTCATACAATGGTTGATTGTTGGAGTTTTACGTCCTGGCAACATCCAAGGTCATATCAGGATGGGTACCGATTATATCCTATTAATGGTGGTGTTCTCTGTGGCGGAGTGGTTAGAGTGTCTGACTTTTTTCTAGGTCAGACTCCTAATCTGAAGGCCAGTGGTTCGATTCCCTGTGCCCCCCCCCCCCCCAACCTCTGCCAATTTGGATTTCCACCACTGTGTATAACTTACAGCGTCATCAAAGGCCAGTTGCTCTCATACCATGTCTATGTGGTGTGGGAGGTTAAACGTCCCTTGAGTCGGTAAAAGTGTAGGCTCGGGCTTTCTATCGACAAACTGTCTAATGGTGAAAACAAATCTATTCAGACTTATCCATGACAGGCAGTATAAATCTTCAAAAAAAGATGCTGAGTGCCAGGCTAGGAAGCGGCAAGTATCAATTTTAAAGTCATTGGTTTGACTCGACCGGGAACCGAACGTCCAACCTTCCGCTCGCGTAGCCGCGCTCTACCGACTAGGCTACCGCGCCCGGTTCCTCCTGTGTGAGAGGAGACTGATGTTTCCAATGGTACACTGCATAAACTGTGGCTGTGAGTGTCTAAGGACGGTGTGACCTACTTTCACACAGTTGGGGGTGTGTGGGGGGGTTGTGGGGTGGGGTTGTTGTGAGTCAAACCAATGACTTATAAAATTGATATGTGTTGCTACCTAGACTAGCGATTGGCATTACTAGGATGGGGAAAGGACTGATTAGTTCAGTATCAAGATAATGATACTTCGGCGATTCTCTGTAGTTTCTATCAATATCATTGTGTAAAGTCGACGGCCGGCAGCTGTGGTTGTGTAGGCAGGCTAAATAGGAAATCACTACAGGCAAGTATAGAGAAGGAAGGCAAGATATAGAGTGTGCAGAAGGAACCAGAAGGAGCTTGCTTATTTTATTATATATATAGGTTTTAGAATCCAAGATGGCTGTACACACCTGATCAATCCCTCCAATCAGCAACAGGCATTCTTATATCAACCAATGAACATTCAATAGGATTGTATCCAAGCCTTGGCTGTTTATGTCTACAGTGCCCTGTTGTGTCTGGGTTTGCAGTGATCCATAAATAACACTTGGGGGGAGAGAGGGGGGGGGGGTATGTGAGCAGAGCTCCAAAGACTCTGTACATTTCAAGAAGTGCCCCTCTCACACTATCTATTATAATACAATTTCTATCTTAAATCAGTAATGTATCACCAACACCACATATACCTTATATGCCTTTGGTTTTACATACCATTTACCATTATATAGACCATTTGTAAGTTATTATAGAATAGTTCAAACCTCAACCAATATCTCAAATATCGGGAAATTTTACAATTGCTTTACATGATACTTAACCTGCATGGTAACCAATATTATAAAGATTATTCCCTTGCAGAAGACAAGGGATCAGTGGGTTACATGGAATTGATAGTTTATTACTGAGTGACTTTGCAGTATCGAAATAGTATATATCCGCATTTGTTAAAGAAATACAATCTCTCCAACACTTCGGCCATTCTCACACACCATCCCATCACTATAATGTATCACCAGCGAGGAAATACTTTGTGTAATACCAATTTCCGCGATTAATATTTACCCTGGATAATCAATTAATGTAACAACAAGTAACTGTCACCACATATGGCTGGAAAACCAGTGACTCTGTCAAAGACCCTATAATACCAAGACGGCTCACTCCCTATCTCTCCCATGGTAATGTAAATTTCGCAATGCCACCTTGTGGTGGGTTTGATCAGCCCAGCTTCTGGTTGGTGTTTCACATGTAAACACATACAATTATATTATACATGAGCTAGGTAAGTATGAATACACATCAATATGAAATTGCTATGAACAAATAAATACACATCATCATCATCAGTATCATCATCTCATCACCATCATCACACATCTTTCACATTCATATATACATTTATACATATAATATAGCAACTGTTTAACCAAGAGAACAGCCAGTGCACCAAGTGGTGGGTTTGATCATTTTGATTACACAGTACAGGCTGAGTGAGCCGTCTTTGTATTATAGGGTCTTTGCCTCCATTCTGACCAATGAAATATTCTGATGAATAAAATATTTACAACAAAAAGGAAAATAGCACTGCTCAGAATAGACGTGGGTTATGCGCTTTCATAATAATAATAATAATAATAATAATAATAATAACAATAATAATGCTGGCGGAGATGTCAATGCTTAATTACTGTTCCATATCTTATTGTATTGTATTGTAGTAGTGCATAATGAGCCCCCTTAGAGACCAAATTAGGACGCGGTCCATTCAACAAGATGTAAAATGGATAATATGAACCGTAAAGGTTATGAGATATAGGAAATGTTTCTAATTCATAATTCGTTAAAGTTGCAGAGTCCGATGGTTTTGAGTTTCTGTCATGTTTCTGTGATAAATACATTAGATTGAGCATTATAATGCACGTTACCGTAGTTTGAAGTAACTTTTATTTACATGGTGCAGGCGGTCTGGTCGCTCAGTGGAGCAGCACTATGAAGTCGCCATGAGTGCGCACTGTCACAATTCGGTACCCGTCCTCAGATGTTGCAAGGGAATAAAACTTTAACAACCAACCAACCGACATTAGGGACATGAATAGCTGACAGAAAACGGGTAGTACTAGTATTTTGTTTTGTTTGTTGTTGTTTTACGCCCTAATAACATCTAAGGTCACATCAGGACGGGTATCAACTTGTGACAGTGTGCACTCATGGTGACTTTGTAGCTGTCCCACTGGGAAACCAGGCTGCCAGCACCATGATCTGATATCCCACTCAGTCACATTATCCTGACACTGAGCACACCAGTCCTTGCCCTATCCTAATAATGCCGAGCGCCTGGCTAGGAAGCGACAAGTATCAATTTTAAAGTCATTGGTTTGACTCGACCAAAGTTCGAACCCACGACCCCACGATCTACCAGCACAGGAGACGGACGCTCTAACTCATTCGGCCATCCCGTCTGGTAGAACGATAATCAAAAACAGTAATGAAATAATCAGATTATAAACTATAAATATTTCATTTTGATAGTTGAGAATGAGTAAGGCTGTCGTTATATTAGACCACCTTTAATGGATTATATTTTTTTTTCGGGAGGGAGTTCCAGAATAAATCGAATATAGACGAACCGGAAGTGCCTCCGTGCATACCGGAAACGGGCCTTTGGGACCAGACCCGTCGCATCGCACCGCAACTGGGCTTCCCTTAGGTCTACCTCCAACAAAATAATGCAGGCCGCAGTACTCGATTACAGGACTATAACGAGCTATATCAGCTATATATACCACGCACAGAGCGTGTGTGTGTATGTGCAGATATAGCATAGAGCCCGGACGCGGTGGCCGAATCGGTAGAGTGCAGGCTTTCGGTGCGGAAGGTTGGAAATTCGAATTCCAGCCTAGTCAAACCGATGACTCATTAAATAGATACTTGCGCTACCTAGCCTGGTGCTCGGCATTAATAGGATAGGACAATGACTGGTTAGCACAGCCTCAGGATAATGTGACTGTGTGGGATATTAGGTCACGGTGCCAGTGGCCCAGTCTCCCAGTGGGGCAGCACTATAAAGTCGCAATGAGTGCGCAATGTCACAAGTTGGCACCTGTCCGAATATGACCTCAGATGCTAGGACTTAAAACAAAGCGAGTGAGGCAGATAGTGGGGATGAGCGCGGTCACGTGACATCGTCCACCGATACAGTAGCATAGTTTAGAGCAGTGGAGCAGTTACCCAAGGCGCTCAGGGATAACAAGCAGTAGTGAGTTCAACCTTAGCAGATAGCGTGTGGCCAGCAAGTAGAGAACAATAAGGTTACTGAGTAGGATATAGACAATAAACACATTGCAAGTTAGTTAATAAGGTAACCTGACACCGGGTATGCATTAGCTAGATAATTGTATCACAATAAGTACTAGACAATGACAATCAGTAAAGATGGACAATTAATGTTTGGCTGCATCCTAAATAATATTTGCATAACAAGTTATACCTCAGAAAACAACAACAAACAAACGCCATATCATAAGAACGGCCGTGTGCGGCAGGTTTAGATTTGAGATTTTATGCATTTTCCACAAAGGCCAATGATAAACAACAGAATAGAAATCAAAATTGTTTAACAGTTTTGTAAACAGAGTAACGGTATTTATAGCGAGCGATTGTCAGATACTTCACTCCGAGTCCAGTCACAATTGGCTCGTCTTCGTGTTTTCTGTGGTGGAGTGGTTAGAGTGTCTGACTTTTTTCTAGGTCAGGCTCCTAATCTGAAGGCCGGTGGTTCGATTCCCCATGCCCCCACCTCTGCCAATTTGGATTTCCACCGCTGTGTATAACTTACAGTGACATCAAAGGCCAGTTGCTCATACCATGTCTATGTGGTGTGGGAGGTTAAAAATCCCTTGGGTCGGTAAAAGTGTAGACTCGGGCTTTCTATCGACAAACTGCCTAATGGTGAAAACAAGTCTATTCAGACTTATCCATGATAGGCAGTATAAATCTTCAAGAAAAAATTAAATGGTATTGTCTATGTCAGGTCAAATGTTGTGATTGGATATGTGAGAAAGCTATTGTTCGTTGTCTTGCCGTCTGTTGGGGCTTTATATCCTGGCAACATCTAAGGTCATATCAGGTTGGGTACCGACTTGTGACAGTGCACATTCATAGTGACGTTATAGTGCTGCTCCACTGGATGATCAGGTCACCAGCACTCTCACATGATATCTGCTAATACTGAGGAAACAATTCATTGCCCTATCCTATTAATGCCAAGTGCCAAACTAGGTTGGTTGGTTGTTGGAGATTTACATCCTAGCACCATCTAAGGTCATATCAGGACAGGGACCAACTTGTGACAGTTCACACTCATGGTGACTTAATAGTGCTGCCCTACTGGAAAATCAGGCCGCCGTCACCATGACCCGTTATTCCACTCAGTCACATTATCCTGACACTGAGCTAATGAGTCACCATACTAGGTAGTGGCAAGTATCAATATTGTAAGTCAGTGGTTTGACTCGGTCGGATTTCGAACCCACGACCTCCCACATGAGAAGCCAGCTGGCACTCTTACCGAATTGGCCATTAGGTCCCATGTGTAAGCAACCTAGAAAAGCGTGTATGCATAGTCGAATGGGCTCCGATTCAATAACGGTGTGTAATACATCTCCTCTACCCCGGCCGATAATATTACCAACTAGGACCCGTTATAATCAAATTAGCCTGAGACTGCAACAAACAGAGCTCAGGTTACCAAACACCCCATATTGATCACGGAGGCGCGAGATGGTTGGGTGGTTGGTTATTGGAGTTTTACGCCCTGGCAACATCTAAGGTCATCCCCATCCTGATATGACCTTAGATGTTGCCAGGACGTAAAATTCCAACAACCAACCATCTAAGGTCATATCGGGATGGGTACCAACTTGTGACAGTGTGAAACTCATGGTGACATGATAATGCTGTCCCACTGGGAGACCAGGCCACCAGCACCATGACCTGACATCCCACTCAGTCACATTATCCTGACACTGAGCCAACCAGTCCTTGCTGTATTCTAATAATGCCGAGCGCCTGGCTAGGAAGAAACAAGTATACATTTTTAAGATATTGGCTTGACTCGACCAGAGTTCGGGACACAGACGCTCAACTCATTCCGCCATGTAGTCTGGTCGTTGTCCTGAGAAGGCAGATTATTGTGTCGGAGCGGCGTAGTGTAAGGCAATAGGGCACATGCAGGAGACACCTCAGAGAGTGGGAAGGGTTTGAATTGCTGTGCGCTCAGTCAGGGGAGGTGTCATTTGGACAAGTCATCCGCCGAGATACTCTAGTTGTAATGGCAGCCATTGTAATAGGAAACATAAGTGGCTGCGACTTCATTTCCCATCGAACGAACAGGATGGGTTAGCGGGTAGAGCATCTGCTTCCCCGCGCAGAAGGCTGTGAGATCGAACCCTGAACCGCGTCAAAGCAAAGATTTATATTACAATTGAAAATTGACAGTTCTTTTATTTGGATTTTTTTTTTTGCGGGGGGGGGGGGGGGGGGTTGTACATTATTAGTTCATGAAGATAGGGAAATTTCAATCGCTGAAAAATGGTCTTTCTCATTCAACTGTTCCTTGCCCTATTCTAGTAATGCTGAACACTACTATAGGTAGCAACAGGTGGCAATTTGTAAGTCATTGGTGTGACTCGGCCAGGGTTCGATGACCTACCCAAATTGGAGTCGGACGCTCAATTCATTTGGCCATCCCATCTGAAGTAGTTGTCATTGCATCGCCTGTAACTTGACGTTATTACTAAAGATAGGGCAACGGCTGGTTGACTCATTAATTGTCGGGATAATATGACTGAGTGGGATAGTACATCATGGTCCTGGTTGTATGATCACAAAGCCGACATGGATCCATGCTGCAATGAGTCGGTACTCCATTCTGATATGACCCCAAATGTTGCTGGGACGTATAACTCCAATCAATCTTTCTCTTTGGTCACTTTAATACGAATTTTAAGATAAAGTTTGTGGATAATTCTCACTTCTTAGTAAGATGCCTTGCATATATAATATATTATATTATAAATAAATATATATATATATATATAAATATATATATATATATATACATATGTATGGAGGTGGTATAGCCCCGGACTTTTCGAAAAGCTCCTATGGAGTTTGCTTTTGGTTTATTGAGGTTTTGCGTCATACTACATCTAAGGTCACGTGCCGACTTGTGGTTGTGTGCATTCATGGCGACTCTATGGTGGATGGCATGCCACAAGCAACCATGACCTAATATCGCCCGTCCTGATATGACCTTAGATGTTGCTAGGACGTAAAACTCCAACAATCAACCAAACCAAACTAATATCCAGCATGTGAAACCTCATTTGATGTGAGCTACTCAATCTGAGAGAGTAGGTCAAAGGATCAAGCCGATTAGGGTTTGCGCATTTTAGGGTGGGTTTTTGTTTGGGGGGGGGGCTTTTTTTTGTTTTGTGGGTGGGGTGGTAGTATTATTCTCAATAATGAAACAGCTCATGGGAAAATTACCACAGATGTGGAGTTTGGGTTGAGAGTGCAGATCGCTCAGCGTCGATGCATGAATCCCTGTGAGCTGCGCTTGTTGGCCACGGGCGCTCCAACACGGCGGCCTCATTAGTTTGACCACTCGACACCAGAGGCGTGGCGACAAGAGCGCGGTGCTCCGAATCAAGCCCTCGCCTCCACCGACCACCGACCACCCCACCCCGCCCCCACCACACCACAACCCGCACCCTACCCCAACCGACCACCCCTCGATGGGCGTGTGATGCCCGGGTTTAGTCGACTGGCGAAAAGCATTGTGGGCTTTCAGGGGAAGTGATCAACTGGAAGAACTTGACTGAGCCAAGCACAAATTGGATGTCCACTCGGTGCTAGAAGAGATATATATTATATATATAGTTGCGAGCAAAATGGTAGTGTCTATGTCAGGTCGCGAGCAAAGACTATTGAGATAGCCTAGCCTAATCTTGCAGCAGCTTGCAAAATAGAAGCGTGTGAATTATATTTATATATATACAGATGAACCTCGATCCAACGGACACCGATGCAACGGATTCCGGATCCAATGGACACAGTATCAGCGAGGCAAGCAGTTGAAACTTGACACATTTTTGAAATGCAAGGATCCTGAACTCCAGCATTCTGAACCCCAGCCTCCTGAACCCCAGTCTTCTGAACCCCAGCCTTCCACTGGCAATACTTCAGTAGCCACCACCAGTGCTTCAGATTTCCTTGGCTTTTCGTACCCCCCGGAAAATGTTGTCACTGCAATGGACAAACGGCTTTAATGGACAACTGCTCCGCCCTATTAGTCCGTTGGATCGAGGTTCATCTGTATATATATTTATATTTATACATAGTCGCTAGCAACGACTGCTGAGTTAGCCTAGCAGCGGCATGCGAAACAAAAAGGTGTGAATTATTCTGGATGTTTCTAGGCACATGTCGAGGAGAATACCACTAGTAGGACACGCCCCTGGTGGCAGCGGAGTACATTACAGCAGGCTTTAGGCGGGAATTGCTCACCCATCCACCCACATCTTAAAGGGGAGCGGAGAAGGGTTTAAAATGGGTGGGTGGGTGATTTATTGAGCCGTGAAATGTTGCTCCGCTTTTTTGTCTTAATTCGTTGTAATCCCCCATCTTGACAGGCGAGTTAAATGGTAATCAAAAGTTGATTTCAGTTGCTCGCCGTGGAGAGGATCTGAGGTAATGTGCGCGCGAGCAGTTGGTTTGAGTGAGCAAACTCAGCCATAAAAGGTTTACTTACTTACTTCACTGCTGATTGGGTCGGCTATAGACCTGTACCAGAGTGTCTACAGTGGTTTGTAGTCTATTCACCCCTCCTTCTCGTGACGATGAGGCTCATCGTTGCCTGGCTGCCGTGATCGGGTGAGAATTGGTGTTTCCATGGTGATATCTTAGCAACTGCTTTTTATTGGTTTTACAGGAATTTATTGAGATAGACAGTGATCGGGTGATTGCAAATGTTATCGCACCGCCAGTGACTGCGTGAGAAAAATATGGCAATTAATTCAGCCGTAAACCGATTTCCTTGTTTTGTATTCAGTGGTCCCATTTGTTAAAAGGGGTGACAGCACATTTATGAACTCCTTCAAATATCGCTCAGATCTGTTCGTTATCTCTGGAAACGGCAATGAAGTGTTCGACATTTTCTTCTCAGATTGAGGATTGAAATAATAATTTCCAAATTGGAGTACATTTTGCGCACTGATAACAGTGTCACTGACAGTAACAGTGTTTCGCGCCACTGGCAGGGTTTGGCGGTGGAGGCGCCACCGGTTCCAACTGGTGGCGCCTCATAGAGTGATATGAGTGATAATGTTAGGGAACATTCCCTTACCCGCCTTTATACTCATATAATTCTTATAGTTATGCATCACATATACATATACATATATATATATAGAATATTATAAGCGTGTATGAATATATAGACATAGACAGACCTACATTGGGCAGACTTAAACTATTAGCTTACCCCGCCCCATCGCAGCTCCCCTCCCCGAGGCTACAACCGAGGGTGCGCATGCGCACATCCATGCTGACCATGTGCATCCATCCAATAAACAGGCTGATGGGTGCGGGTGACATCTCCCCGGCCACTGCAAGGTCGTTGGTTCGAATCCTACTCACGGTGACAGCCTATCGCTTTTCACATTGGCAGCGCAGCTGGTGTTGAATAACGGCGCTAGGGGGCGCATTGAGGCCAGCTGCCCAAGGCTGCACAGTGGGTAGAACACGCATGACCGCGACGGCTGAATACGGCAGTGACCTGTTCAGCTTGTGTGATGGAGGCCTCGGCCATTTCCACCACCAACCCGCCCCCTGACGGCAGTGGGAAAAACTAATGTTGCGGGTATCTAGATCAGTGTGCCGCATGCTCTGTGGAAAAGGTACTATGTAGGAGTTCTATCATAAACCTGCCCCTGACGGCACTGGCAAGAACTAATGTAGTGGATAGCGGCTCATTGCACATGCTCTCGGAAAAGGGTTATATTATGTTATTATCGTGCGGCAAAATATTGATTATTATGGCAACATAGAGATTTGATACTGAAAATTATATTTATAGATGCGATCAGTTGAATGGCAGTTGTTATTAGTTGTTGTTTTTTGTACCAATTGTATTTCAGATTGAGAAGAAGCTATCCAATAAAGAGATTGCCAGGGAGATAAATGATATGACGGTGATGCAAGCAAAGAGAATATTGCACCCAGAGTAGGTTTCGAACCCACATTTGCACTCAGTGCCTGCAAGGTCAATGCAGACTACAGCATATATATATACATATATATATATATTATGTGTGCATATATATATTTATTTATTTATCAATGTATATAACAGAGATAAATATATAGAAATAATTATATAAAAATATATGGAAATATATAAATATATATATATATATATTGATAAGTGCATATTTAAATGGATTGATGTGTGTATATCTGTGTGCATGTGTATATATAAATACGTATATATATATATATTTAAATATAAATATATATTTGTATAATATATATTTATAGACATACATAAATATTCATATATAGACACATGCTATGGTTGTTGCTTTCTGATAGTGAAGATCTTCAAGGATATAATGAATTCCCAACTTCAATCAATGTACCATGTAGTAACGGATTCAATATGTTCAACGATAAAAACAAGATATGTTCATTACCTGTGGTTATTTTGATACTATCCATACTGTCTTCCATGGGAAGCTGACACATGTCGAGATATTACTAATTATACATAGGTAGGCTTACTCAGTATTTTGTTCTGGAAGGAGTGCATAGTATCTAGTGTTGGGTTATCCTCACATAAAATTATTTATACATTTTATATATGGATTTCGTGTGAAAGATAAATTAAATAAAAACTCATAGCATATTTTATATGTGATAATTGGTATGGGGTGATTAGATGTTTGGTGGGGATAAATAGTCCAAGACAAGACTAATTGAGTGTGGTGTTGGGTGGTTGGGCTAGTGGAGGTGCCCAACCAGATGGACGGGTTTATTTGCAGATTAGACTATTTCGAGTGGAGGGGTGGAGGGGTGGAGAGTTGACTTTCAACGCCCAATTAGTATGGATGATAATGAGAGTATATTAATTATATGTATATTATATATGTATTATATATAAAAATTATAATGGCTATTTGTATGTGTGATTTTCTGTGTTTCTGTTCAATTTAGATGATTTATTGTGTTGCAAAAGTTCATAAAGCTCTGAGTTTATTAACATCATTTTGTAGAATCTTATGCTCGGACCCCTGTCTGTGCACGTAGGCTATAGTATGAGAAAAACAATACAGACAAGGAGAAAGGAAGACAGTAAAGTATGAGAGAGAGAGTCCCCTCTGGTTTATTATTATATAGTTACATGGGTTCCAGTAGAAATCTAATAGTAATGTCAAATAATATATAGCCGTGTTCACACGGACAAAATGTGAGGCGAATCACACAAATCGAATCAGGTGAGTCGAATTAGCAGCCCGTTCACACGGGCAGTACTTGGGCCGGAAATCGAAATCTGCGCATGAGCAAGTCCAGACTAACCAGCACCATTTTGGGTTCGACGATGCTGGCACCAGAGAGTGTGGGTTCGACCTAGATATGTAATGACTAAATCGTATTGGTTTGGAACGGTCAAAACTTCTGCTGGGCAGTGAAACCCTAAAAATAAATGATAAAAAAAATATCTGTGCATAGATAGCGGCTTCATTAATTAAATTATATAATATGCGCTTTTGATCAACCGGAAAGTCAACAAACTAAGGTCGACTGCGCATGCGTGTGAGGTGCTTAATCCGCCTCAGATGCGTCCACACGGGCAAAATTGTCCATGTTGCCGGAAACATGCATAATTCACAAACCCTGACTACGGGCCTGATATGAGTAACACCATAGATACAATTCGTAGCGCGCGTTGCTATGTACAAAACTAACTTCCGGTAGTAGATTCAAGGCTTGTCCAGTCCTTACCTGGCCGCCGCCGTCGACGGTTCACTTGAGCGAATAAGAAAATTGTTGGCGATAGTCATGCCGAAACAGGGTAAAGTACGGAGTGTGGTTGGCAAGTATTCACAGGCGTTACTTGAGTCGATGGATAGATCCGGAGAGTCAAGTTGCACGATTAATAACGATAACATTGGATGTGCACTTTCTTCAACAAGACTGGCAATGGCCGATCTGGAGACACATACACCAAGACCTTCCACGTCGAGAAGTAAAAGTCTGACACTGGAGGATATAGCCAAACTGCTGGATAATAAATTAGCAGCATCGCAAGCACCATTACTTGCACGATTACAGACACTGGAATGTGCGCAAAATGGAGGATCAGTGTTTATGAATCAGCAGCCGAGCGGGCCGGAGGTGGAAAGTGATGACGTTACGGAGGATGCAAATGTAACGGTCGACAGACAAACAGCACAATCTCCAGCACGCACGGCCCGCTCGTGCATTTCAAGATCCCTACAACACAGGTCAAAAGGTAGTGTACATGTTGATAAAAATGTTAACCGTAAACGTAATAACCATGATGAACAATTTGATAATAGTGACGACGGAAGTGACGATTCTATGATGAATGAAATGATCCGGTTGACAAGGAAACGAGCAAAACATTCTAAAAAATTGAAATTACTTCCGCATAAATATGTTATTAGACAAGAGAAAAAGGGGAAAGTAGGACAGGGCGAGTCGACCTGGTTTGAATATCTCTCTGCAATCAGACGTATGGTGAGGCGTGGAGATGTTCCTGATAATTGGACTGATCATATTGATAATCACATTGAATCGATCTTGGACATGGCTCAAGACTATTCATGGAAAACATGCCTCACATACAGTGAGAAAATATTTAAGATGGTTGCGGATAAACGACTTCCTAATGGTTGGGAAGATGAGAGTAGAATTATAGAAATACGACGAGATGTTTGTGGTTTAGGTAAACGTATAGACATTCAGCAACCTAAACAAATTTCATTACCACTACCGTTTGCGGATTTTAAAAAAGGGGTTGTTGCGCGTCCGTGCGTCATCTGGAATAAGGGTGGAACATGCGGGTTCGATGGTGACCATGGAGAAGGCACGGGACGATTTATTCACATTTGCTCATATTGTGCGTACAAACTACGTAGGAAACACGCACACAAAGAAACTGACTGTCGTACAAAACAACGTGCATCTGAGTCATTAAATGAAGATTGTAATAACCGTACAAGAAGTTTTTAATTCGCGGTGGGCCTGGTGCTGCGATAGTCAATGAGCAAGTGCGTATGGAGGTGGACGACAACGGCAAGTTTGTGGACGAATCCAAAGATGGCGCCACCATAAAGTCCCCTGCACCAATCCCGGTCGGACAGTGTAGAAATCAGGTCGGTGCGGTTGTTTCGTCGGTGTCATGCCGGCCTTCAAAGTTACTGTTATCGTCTCCCCTCCTGTGTTCCAAATTTGGGTCTCAGGCCCTCTGTAATACTAATGATGCTCCCATTAATAGTGTAAAAATTAATAGAGTTTCGGGGCCCCTTTATGTTCCTCTCGCCAAAAATACTAGTACATTATCTGTGAATTTAGAAAAAAGAAGTCATACGCCATCTATCAGTAATACTCAAAATTTCAAGTACAGGAGAACACAAAAAGAGGACGTTACAGTTAATAATATGTGTTTTAGGACCAAGGACATTCCAGTTGCGCGAATTAGTAAACATTCTGTAACATCAAATGCATTTAAATGGTTTAATAGAGAGCACAGATCATTAGTTAAAAGCCCTAATGTAATTGAACAGGAGGGTGCCCGTAATACAGTAACTTTGTGTAGGGTGACACAGCGAACACCACCGATGTTGGATTTGCCTCCGACCGGGTTCGAACCACGCAGTTGCCATGACGACATCAAAACAACATCCGCCTTTTCCCGCTGCTCGGGTGACTGTGCTTCAGTGTCAGATACATTGATTGCTAGGCTGTTGCCTAAGAACGAAATAACTGACAAAAAGTCCTTATTGAACCTGCATTCTAATATTAGTCCGGCCACTAATATAATTAATATTTCTTCTTACAATCCGGTTCAGTTATCTCCTGTTACACAGCTTTCTACTAGTGTTACTTACTGTTCAAGCTGTAAACGGTTGTTTTTCTGTTGGAGATCCTGATAAGGATAGTACTTCTATAATGACTTCGGATGCATACAATCCAACCTATCATAAAACTAACATGGACATTGATATGTCATCATCTAATTTGGATTCCATGATGGGTCCTAAAAACTGTGTAGTTACTAACATAAATAGACGACATGGTAAAGTCTGCTCAAATAAGTTGTTAATGTCATCCGTTAAACATGTTGAACCTTATACTGTTAAACATAATATTACATTTCCGTTGAAGTTAAAGTTGGGAGAAAAAGATAGAAATTGTACTGTGTCTGATATTGATATTATTAATAATCTTGATGATACAGAAAAATACAATGATGATGTTATAGTCTTCTGTGACACATCACCTCTAAAATATAAATTACATGTGCTACAGTCATGGCCAAATATAAATATGCATTGTAATAAATTTATAGAGTATGCTAATATTTATACAAAAGTACGAGCTTCAGGTCTACCCAATTATCTGGATGCTAGAATTCCAGTCCCATCTGGACTGATTATTAATAATTGGAAAAAATTACTTATTGGATATAGTGATAGTGATATTATTCCATATTTGGAATTTGGCTGGCCAGCTAATTTCACTGGAACATTTGTCCCAACTCCAACAGAAGTTAATCATGCCCGGTCTAAGGAAGACCTTTTTTGGATCAACAAGTACGTACAGACTGAATTATCTCATAATGCATTATTGGGCCCATTTGATGATCCTCCTTTTTGTCCATGGGCACAAATTAGTCCTATTATGACCCGCCCCAAGAAAAACACTGATGAACGTAGGATTATAGTCGATCTTAGCTTTCCCAAGGGGTGTAGTGTTAACTCGGGTATTAACAAAGGTTTTTACCAAGGTAAACCTTACAAATATAATTTGCCAACAATTATGTCCTTAGCTAAGCAGATTACAAAATTGGGTGATGGATGCTATATGTGGTCAATAGATCTAGCAAGGGCATACAGGCAATTAAGAACCTGCCCCTTGAGTGTGCCTTTGTTTGGGATTAAAGTGGATGGGAGATATTATTTTGACATTGCTCCACCGTTTGGTTGCAGGACATCATGTATGGCCTGTGCTCGAACTACAGCAGCAGTGGTACACATAATGAGAAAAATGGGTTTCTTTACACTATGTTTTTTGGATGATTTTGTAGGGGTAGAAAATACACTAGAAAAGGCACAGAAAGCATATAATTACATTCTTCAATTAACTAAAATATTAGGTTTAAAACTCTCAATTAAAAAATGTATACCTCCTACACAAAAGATTGTTTGGTTAGGATATGAAATAAATTCAGAAAACATGTGTATTCGTATTCCTGATGAAAAACTATTAGATATTTTATTAGAATGCAATAAATGGGTATGTGGTCGTAAAGTAACAAGGAAAAATGTTCAGCGATTAGTGGGACGCCTTCAATTTATTTCGAAATGTGTAACCCCTTCAAGAATTTTTATGAATAGAATTTTAGACTTTCTTAGAAATACCCCCTTTTTAGGAAAAATTGGCATTACCCAAAATTTAATTAGAGACATATCTTGGTTCCTACGTTTTGCAGAAGGTCATAATAAGCTAATTTTGTTGCAGCATATTCCTGACAAAAAATGGTTAATCGAATGCGATTCTTCATTGCAAGGAGGAGGGGCATTCAGTCCAACACATTATTATTCCAACTGTTATACCCCTGAATTCCTAAAAAATAATTTCCATATTGCTCAATTAGAAGCAATAAATTTAGTAGTCGCTTTGAAAAATTTGTCACCCCCTAAACCTAACTTATATCAAATTATCGTTAACACTGATAATACTGCTTCCCAACAGGTGCTATCTTCTGGTGCCGGAAAAGATCCAGTCTTGTGCGCCTGTGCCCGGGAAATCTGGAGGTTCGCCGCCACATACACCTGTACGGTACAGGTGTTACACAAGCCCGGAAAAGATCTGGTGCTAGCGGATGCCTTAAGTAGGTCGTTCTTTGATACCAAATTACAGCTAGTTGCCGACAAAATGTGTCATGAAAAACTATTGACTAAAATAAATGTCTCTCATGACGGTCATGTACTGGATTTATCTTTATAAATCTGCCAGTTGATAAGTATATTTTTTGCCTTTATCAACTTGCAGATCATAAGCGCGCATTAGTGCAAAAACTAAGTGTGTACTTTTCGGCGGGATTATCAGCTGGGACCTGGCATAATAAAAGGGTACAATTTAGGGAGTATCTGAGTTTTTGCAAGAGAGTCAGAGACACCCCAAAAAAAACCAAAAGGAAGACGGTAATGTTATATGCTTTATATTTAAATGATAAATTAAACACTGAAGGAGCAATTAAAAATTACATGAGCGGAGCCAGATCATGGGTAAGGCTGTTGAATGGTAACACTGTAGCATTTGATGATTATGCATTATCAATAATTAAAAATGGTATGTATAAGTTAAAAACGAATACTGTAAAGAGGGCATACCCCTTAAAGACTAAGCACATTAAAATGATAATTTTGAAATTCAAGAAAATTGGAAATGATGGATTGGTGTTAATTGCTGCGTTGTTAATAGGGTATCTGTGTTTGCTAAGACAGTCTAACTTGTTTTATTCCGAGGTGACGGGAGGTGACGGTCACATGCTGCTCGGGAGAGACATCAAGGCTCACGACTCACATCTGACGATCATAGTCAGAAGCACTAAGACTACATGCAAGCCTGAGGATGTGTACAGCATCAATCTGCCGGCATGGTCAAACCACACCTTCTGCCCGGTGCACGCTTGGAACAAGTACACCGCCCTGAAATTGACACATGAGGGCGCCCCAGCGTTCATCCTGAATAATGGACAACCACTGTCTGCTACAGTGTTTAATAAATGCATGCAAACTGCTTTGAAAGCCTGTGGACTCCCTTGGTGGCCGTTAGTGACTTGCCATAGCCTACGGCGCGGGGGAGCCCAAGAATACGCAAGAGTAGGGATGCCGATAGAGTCCATAAGAACAGTCGGTAGATGGAAATCTAACAGTGTCTTTAACTATGTTAATAAAAATGTTTTTTAGGGAGGAACCATTATCTCTCTTGTTCCAAATTTGGCTGAGAGATTATGGCTCCTATGTCCCTAGTGAAAAAAGTGCTGATTGCAATGATTGTGCGAATGTGTGTGAGTGTGCCAGATGTGAGCTGAACGTGTGACCGTGATCTGCCCGAGCTGCTGCCTCATGTCTTCTGTCCGAGTTGCCTCGAGTGTATTATATGCTCTGCCTTCATGAATGTAGTTTACGTCAGTATATATCATATGATAGTACAGTCATAGATATGACCTGCATATAAGTAATGCAATTAATATATAGTAAATGATACCTGATATTGACCTGCACATAAGTAATGACCATTAGAAAAATGAGATAGGCACAGGTTGTACTACCTGATGAAGATAGAGTAATAACAGCTAAATAACCCCAATTGTACTATTGAGGATAGCTATAATAATGATGTTCACAAAGGTGCAGAAAAAAGGCTTCTGTAAAAATTTATTAAGCCTGATTAATAAATGTATTAGCCCAAAAAGAATTACCTGTGTCCGGTTTTGAATTGTCCATGTTGCCGGAAACATGCATAATTCACAAACCCTGACTACGGGCCTGATATGAGTAACACCATAGATACAATTCGTAGCGCGCGTTGCTATGTACAAAGCTAACTTCCGGTAGTAGATTCAAGGCTTGTCCAGTCCTTACCTGGCCGCCGTCGTCGACGGTTCACTTGAGCGAATAAGAAATTTGTCCTTCCCACCCACCCATCGATTTAATATAACTGTAGGCTGAGAGATTATGGCTCCTATGTCCCTAGTGAAAAAAGTGCTGATTGCAATGATTGTGCGAATGTGTGTGAGTGTGCCAGATGTGAGCTGAACGTGTGACCGTGATCTGCCCGAGCTGCTGCCTCATGTCTTCTGTCCGAGTTCCCTTGAGTGTATTATATGCTCTGCCTTCATAAATGTAGTTTACGTCAGTATATATCATATGATAGTACAGTCATAGATATGACCTGCATATAAGTAATGCAATTAATATATAGTAAATGATACCTGATATTGACCTGCACATAAGTAATGACCATTAGAAAAATGAGATAGGCACAGGTTGTACTACCTGAGGAAGATAGAGTAATAACAGCTAAATAACCCCAATTGTACTATTGAGGATAGCTATAATAATGATGTTCACAAAGGTGTAGAAAAAAGGCTTCTGTAAAAATTTATTAAGCCTGATTAATAAATTTATTAGCCCAAAAAGAATTACCTGTGTCCGGTTTTGAATTATCCGCATCACAGAAATCGCCTCACGTAAACTACCTCGATAGGTGGTTTACAGGATCCGCATCACGTGAATCGAATCAGCCCTAATGCGGCTCAGACGTCCGTTCACACAACAAATGTGAGGCGAACTATACAAGTCGCTTTCTACGAATCGATTTACATTGCCCGTGTGAACACGGCTTATGATTACTGATGTATGCAGTCGACACTGTGACACCGAAGTCTCAGCCCTAACCTGGTTGGTTCCCAGACCTTCCTCATATATAGCGCCACAGTGGCGCCCCCAAACGTACAAGGAAACGTGACTACTTACCGACATGATGCAGTGGTTTGACCATAGGTGACGCCACTGCTTTCCAACTTGAAAGGGGCATCCTCTTATCTGTGGATGCGATGTCCTCATATGTTTGGGCAGAGTCCTTCGTGCCTGCTGTATCCTATATATAACACCAACATTAAAAATAGGTCAGCGGCAATCAAAGAACAATTATAATTTATAAGAACAATTTTGAAGCAAATGAAAACTAACAACATATCTAACAATATCAAATATCGGGTTTGGCAGTGGTAGGTTTGTTGTTTGTTATGGTTTTGAATCGAACATATAAGTTCAATTTATATTACAAATTTCTTAAGGCCCTGTCACATTACGGCGTATGGCGGGAGCGTATTGAAAACCTACGTAGGTCCTGCGCGTGCCGGCCTATGATGACATTTGGTGACCTTTTGGCTGGTTTTGAGCTTATGTGGAACCTATGAGGAGCGTACGAGGAGCGTATGAGGAGCGTGCGGGAGCGTGCTGTGACATTTTTTGACAGTTTTGATTGGCATGTGGAGCGTATGAGTAGCGTACGAGTAGCGTACGCCTAGCGTATGCGCGTATGAGTAGCGTGCATACGCTGTGCATACGCTGTGCATACGCTAGGAGTACGCTCCCATACGTAACTCGTAGGTTATGCGTACGCTACATACGCTAGAGATACGCTAGAGATACGCCGGTGACACAAGTTGAGCGTATGAAAAACCTATGCCAGCGTACCCCTAGCGTACAAGGAGCGTATGCCGGTGTATGAGGAGCGTATGTCGGCGTATGAGTAGCGTATGGGCCATACGCTCTCATAGGTCGAGATTTTTTTAGCATTCACAAAAAAGTGTGGACGGACGGATTTATGAAAGCGTATGGCGGCGTATGCCTCATAAGCCGGCATCTGGCGGCGTATGAGTAGCGTATGAGTAGCGTATGCGTAGCGTATGAGTAGCGTATACAGCGTATGCCGACGTATATGACATAATGCGCCTACGCCGCCATACGCTCCCGCAAAAAACCCTAATGTGACAGCCCCTTTACCAAATATAAATCGATTAAAAAATATCATACACATCCAAATTTCCTGAATTGAATACAAAATATTTTCCCGACTGCCTACCGACTCCAAATTCGGACAAAATAAATTATGCCTAAGAAACTTGTTTTGTTTACCTAACATGTGATGGGGTTGAAAGCCCTAGAAATAAATGTGACGTTGCATACATAATCAAAGTGTTAGTGATTGCCAATGTACATCCTTCTCCATCACTCAATGCATTCTCATTTCACTGTGTATCCATCATTAAAGTGATTTGTGCAAATAACTGCCATCATCTGCCAATTTGGATTTCCACCGCTGTGTATAACTTACAGCGTCATCAAAGGCCGGTTGCTCTCATACCATGTCTATGTGGTGTGGGAGGTTACAAATCCCTTGGGTTGGTAAAAGTGTAGGCTCGGGCTTTCTATCGACCAGCAGTGGAATGAGGAAGACCAGTCATCTATGACTGAAATTTCCCCTGCTTAAACAACTAATGGACCAAAAAATAAATAAAAAATCTACAAATGATTCGGTGCTGAAAAAGTGTTATTCTGAAGAATAAAATATTTACCGTAACAGAAAATATTAATCGGAATCAGCTGAATGATATGCAAGTGGGAAGCGACAATTATCAATTGTCGTTGGCTTGACTGTGCTGGGATTCAAACTTCCGGTCTTCCGCACAGGAGGCCAGCGCTCTATGCCCCTCCAGAACCCCAAACCCAAACCAAACCCAAACCCAAACCCAAACTCGAGCTTGATCGATAACCTGATTTGATATTCCACTCTATGTAAGTGCCGTAACTATATGTATATATGCAACTTGAAACGT
Source organism: Branchipolynoe longqiensis (assembly GCA_030323885.1). Classification (NCBI taxonomy): domain Eukaryota; kingdom Metazoa; phylum Annelida; class Polychaeta; order Phyllodocida; family Polynoidae; genus Branchipolynoe; species Branchipolynoe longqiensis. The sequence continues at coordinate 3,403 of JASIRB010003259.1, read as the reverse complement.
CAGCATTTGATAATTATAAAGTAACCAATGACCTTGTCAGATATGATGAGTTCTATATGAGGAACTAGAGCTTCTTTAAAGGGACCAGATATAGGTCGCTTAGACACTACCCGTACTCCGACCAACGCTCTCCAAGCATACGTTTGCCAGTTTTCAGTTTATGCAACTACATATGTGGGGGGAGAATGCTAACATCGTTGTGTTTTATTTAGTCTAGCAGCACTGACACTTTTAGACAACCAATAAACAGGTAGAAATTGCAATCTAAAAAATTGATTACATCATGTAGATTAATAGACTTTAAAAGTTGAATTGAGAGCTTTCTGTGACTGTCATCTTGGTGGTTGCCATGGCTTCTCCTGTATGTGGGGAAGCCCTCTAGGTCATGTGATGAGGGAATCCCACCTATGATGTCATTCATACATCACAGACCTCAACTCTCCTCCCAGGTGTTCAGTGGCATGAACTGAACAAACTAAGCAAAGGTATGTTTGGAGAGCTTTTGATGCTGGATTCGTTTGTATCTGGGTGAGGTATAGCCGGCGACTTTAACTGAGAATAATAAGCTGACAGAAGCCCATTTCAAAATGGGAAACGCCCCGCCCGTATCCTACTACTATTGGTTCCGTATCCTACATCGACACTTCCTTATTGAAACAAAATATGGTTCTTCCCTTTTTGTATTTCTTTTTATGAAGTGAATATTCTTTCCGCGGCCATAAACAGAAATTGCGCAAATATTCTTCATTGAGTTCCACGCACATGTGCGCTTCAAGTATTGCATCATCTGTTGCCATTGCATCATCTATTGAGTACCTGTTCAGGGAAACATATACAAGAGCAGAGTGGCGCAGTGGAAGCGTGCTGGGCCCATAACCCAGAGGTCCGAGGATCGAAACCTCGCTCTGCTATCTGTTGTTTTATGTCAATAGCCGTGTTCACACGGGCAAAATCTAAAGCGATTCAGCCAAGGCGGATAGCAGGAGTCGAATTAGCTGCCCGTTCACACGGGCACTACTTGGGCCGGAGGTCGATATCTGTGCATGAGCAAGTCCAGTCTGACCAGCGCCACCACGAGAGAGTGGATTCGACCTACATATGTATTTAATGAATCGTATTGGTTTGGAACAGTCAAAACTTCTGCTGGGCAGTGAAACCCTAAAAATAAATGATGAAAAAAATATCTGTGCACAGCTAGCGGTTTAATAGACTAAATTATATAATATACGCTTTTGATCGACCGGAAAGTCAACAAACTAAGGTCTCGACTGCGCATGCATGTCACTTCCTTAATCCGCATCAGTGCGTCCACACGGGCAAAATTATCCGCATCACAGAAATCGATTCACGTAAACTACCTCGCTAGGTGCTTTACAGGATCCGCATCACGTGAATCGAATCAGCCCTAATCCGCATCAGACGCCCGTTCACACGAGAAATGTGAGGCGAACTAGGCAAGTCGCTTTCTACGAATCGATTTACATTGCCCGTGTGAACACGGATATAGTCTACATCATTTTCAGTGGTTTTGCTATATTATACTCAAAGCAATAATTATTTAATTCCCTATCAGAATATATATGGGCACAGCACTGGTCGTGCATTCAGTTGTTTCTTTATCTTGTGTTTAGGGTTATGATTAGTTGTACGCATTTGTAACTAAACTCACGGAAGATTGGCGGGCGGAAGTCAGATTACAGCAGCCGGAACACGTCCTTACAAGTCAAGTGTGCACTATTTCTGGATAGGCCTACTACACTTGACCTTCACCTTCACGTCACTTTTATTCCCCCATTCAACTCATATTCGATGCACCGCCTGTAATTACGGTCACTCATTCAAGAATGAACATCTATGGTGTACAATTGTGTCAATAGTTCTAGTCACTCCCACGTGTGTTGCCAGCATTTCGCGAAGTTACACTCTCGTGTTCCTCTTCTAGACAATATGGGAACCTTTGTTGTGTACTATAAGCCGCGTTTACATGGGGAAGTTAAGTCGCTTCATATAAATCGCCTTGCCTAGTTCGCCTCACATTCGCCGTGTAAACGCGACTCTGAGGCGGATTAGGGCTGATTCGCTTCAAATGATTCACTTTATGTACACCACCTCGCGATGTGGTTTATATGAAGCGAACTAGCTTAAGCAATGGTTCGTATGGACTTGCTCATGCGCAGATATCGATTTCCGCCTTAAACCGCTCCGTGTGTAAACGCGCCACTACTTCGCTTCATATAAATCGCTTTGTCTTATTCGCTTTACAATTGGCCGTGTAAACACGGCTCTACTCTGTATCCTGAATTGTCCATTACAATATAAATTAAATTTAAATTAAATACCTTCACATTGCTATGGCCTACTATGCTCAGGCAAAGTTAATTTATTATTGAATATAAGCTGACAGTTTGTGGTGTGCCGACTCAGGCCCACCATGTCTTTGACAGAGTAAACCTACATGGTATTGTGTTCTATTTATCTTATCCCATCACCTCACCTCCACATTTCCTGCTAGGGGTATTTGTCATGTTTTACATTAGATTTCTTTAGCTATAAGCGATCTTCATTGCTTCGCCTCAGAGGTTATACACACGTCGGGAGTTTTCGCAAATGTGAGGGCTGCGTCGCAAAGTAACTAAGAATATGTTTAAATGTTTCCCACCACTATTATTTGGCACAGTTATACTATCAGAGTGCTGGTGATATTTGTAGTATTACATGAATTGCTAAGTCGCTTCCTTTGTAAACTACTAAATACAAAATAATTAATAACTAAGGGACCAGGAAATATCCTGGTCCCTTAGTCTTTTCCCCTCAGATGGCGCCACAAGGGTGATTTCTATGAACTCACTGAACATACCGTCACCTAACGCCCATAGCTAGTGTTAAACCCAGTTAGGTGAAGAAAAATCCTTTAATTTATTAAAAGGAGTTTTCGTTTTTGTACAAATCTAATTTCCCCATAAATATAATTTAACCAATATGTGCATGGCAAAATGAATGTGCAATAAACACGAGAGTAGGCCTACATGTATGGAAATCTGTTTTCTTTGTTGCGTAATCATTTATTTTAAATAAATTTGTCATATTCTTGAGTATTATTAATTTTTTAGGTTGACAAAAATAACTAATTATGACTGCATGATCAGGTCGTAATAAAACGTTATGTTGATACCTTTCTCACTCCTTTTAACCCCCCCCCCCCCAAAAAACACCTTAGTAAAGTCGTTTTATCACCCACCAAATCTCTCATACTTGGCAACTTCATAGTGCTGCCCCACTGGGAAACCAGGCCGCCGCACCATGACCCGATATCCCACACCAACATATTATCTTGATACTGAGCTAACTAGTCCTTGCCATATCCTAGTAATGTTAAGCGAGTTTGCCTGAGTACTCCTCAAAC
>JASIRB010003472.1:79248-116771 GCA_030323885.1 Branchipolynoe longqiensis | reverse complement strand
GAGGATGATCTGTTTTGGTTAGATAATTATGTGTCTACTGAGCTCGCCCAAGGTGCTCTGTTGGGACCTTTTTCAGAACCACCGTTTTTCCCGTGGGCGCAGATCAGCCCCGTCATGACACGCCCCAAAAAGAACACAGCGGAGCGACGAATAATTGTTGATTTAAGTTATCCAAGGGGGGACAGTGTGAATTCTGGGATAGTAAAAGGGTTTTATCAGGGTGTTAGATGTTCATTTAAATTGCCGACTATAATGTGGTTGGCAAGACAGGTCACTCAGTTAGGTACTGGTTGTTCTATGTGGTCCATTGATTTGGCCCGTGCGTATCGGCAACTACGTACCTGCCCGCTCAGCGTGCCGCTATTTGGGATAAAAGTAAAGGACAAATTTTATTTTGATATTGCACCCCCATTCGGCTGCCGTACGTCAAGCATGGCATGCGCCAGAACCACCGAGGCGGTGGTATGGTTGATGAAACAAAAAGGGTTCTCTGTAGCGTGCTATTTAGACGACTTCGTCAGAGTGGAGAGTACGCATGCTAGAGCATTACAGGGATATGAGGTGATCATGGCCTTGACAACTGTCCTTGGCCTGGTTCTCTCACCAAAAAAGTGCACACCCCCTCACACGGTTATGCAATGGTTGGGCTATGAGATGGATTCCACTGATATGGTACTCAGAATACCTAAGGATAAATTACTAAATATATTGATAGAGTGCAACAAATGGAAAGTGGGGTCCCGTGTAACTAGAAAAAACGTGCAACGACTCGTGGGACGGTTGCAGTTCATTGCTAAGTGCGTTACCCACTCGAGATGCTTCATGAATAGAATTCTCACTTTCTTGCGTGCGACACCATTTCTGGGTGAGACAATAGTTACAATAGATCTGGTGCGTGATATCACGTGGTTTCTGCGATTTGCGGAGGGTAGCAATGGGCTGATCCTGCTGCGCCCGTTTCCCAAGAAGACTTGGATAATAGAATGCGACTCCTCATTGTTAGCTGGCGGCGGTCACAGTAGTACACAATATTTTTCGGAACTATACTCTTCTGAATTTATTAATAATAATAGTTTGCATATTTCTCAATTAGAGGCGATCAATTTGGTAGTTGCCCTTAAAGCTCTTTCCCCTCCCCATCCTGAACTGTTCGTTATTATCATTAACACTGATAATGAAGCTTCACAAAAGGTGTTGTCCACTGGCTCTGGGAAAGACCCTGTCTTGTGTGCGTGTGCAAGAGAGGTCTGGAAGTTTGCTGCCTTCAACAGCTGCGAAGTCCAGATAGTGCACAAGCCAGGGAAGGACTTAGTGTTGGCAGACGCGCTGAGTAGGTTGTTCTTCGACAATAAAGCTAAATCGGTAGCGGATAACTTGTGTCTGGAACGTGGTCTTTCCAGAGTAGATGTTTGTCATGACGACAATGTATTTGACATGTACTTGTGATTTGACCTGCTCCGTCTGATTTCTTTATTTGGTTTTATCCCTCGCAGGTAAACAGTGTGCTATAGTTAGGAGGCTGAGCATATTTTTCAAAGCGGGACTGGCAAGCGGGACGTGGAGGAACAAAAGGGTGCATTTTGAGGAGTACTTGAGTTTTTGCAGAAATAGCAAGGTCAATCCCAAATACCCCAAACTAAAGACGGTAATGCTATATACGCTGTATCTAAATGATAGGCTGAGGACAGAAGGGGCCATTAAAAATTACCTGTGTGGGGCTAAGTCCTGGGTAAAACTAGTAAGGGGGAGGTGGGATGTATTCGATAGCTATGCACTGTCTATACTTAAGAATGGGGTGTGCAAGTTCAAGCATAACATTGTAAGCCGTGCGCATCCATTAAAAATATCACATGTTAAAATGATTATATTAAAATGTAGAAAATTGGGAAAGTATGGACTTGTATTTATTGCTGCACTACTGATTGGATATACATGCTTACTAAGACAATCTAACTTTAAAAATTATCTGTGTCGGGCTAAGTCCTGGGTAAAGCTAGTAAGGGGTAGGTGGGATGTAGTCGATAGTTACACACTGTCGGTACTTAAGAATGGGGTGTGTAAGCTAAAGTATAACATTGTAAGTCGTGCGCATCCATTAAAAATATCACATGTTAAAATGATTATATTAAAATGTAGAAAATTGGGAAAGTATGGACTTGTATTTATTGCTGCATTATTGATTGGATATACATGCTTACTAAGACAATCTAATTTGTTCTACTCCGAGATGCTGGGTGATGGCGGTCATATGCTGCTGGTCGGAGACATTGAGGCACACAAGTCGTACCTTCTCGTGCACATCCGCAGTTCAAAAACTGGTTGGAAGCCGGAGGACAGCTATCACGCTAAGGTCCACGGGCTACCACGATCAAGCTTCTGTCCCGTACGAGCATGGACGGAGTACCGTCGTTGCACATCCCTGCATGAGGGCGCCCCAGCATTTGCACTCGCGAACGGGGAGCCCTTGACGAGTCAGACGTTCGTCAGATGCATACGGCTCATACTAAAAGGAGCCAACTGCAGCTGGTGGCCGATGGTGACAGCACACAGCCTACGACGTGGAGCTGCCCAAGAGTATGCGCGAATAGGTGTATCTCTGGACGGTAGAAGACTTCTAGGTCGTTGGAAATCAAATAGCATATTTGATTACGTGAATAAACAACTTGTGAGTAAAGGACCATCTGCCCTCCTGTCCCAATTTGGCTGAGAGTAGATGGTCCTTCCTATAATGACTGATAATATGAATTAGTATAGTGAGCTGTGCCTGGTGTGCTTCAAGAGTATGACCGCTATCAACCCGTAGCTGCTGCCACCTGCCTTCGATGTCAAGACTTTATTGATAGATCTGTATGATGACATTAATACACTTGCTGATTATGAATATTAGGCTCCATACACTGCATATATGTAATCGCCGGTAGTCAGGACATTATCTGAGACTTCTGGGTTGTACTACCTCGGAAGCTAGAGTAGAGTATATGAGCATGTATGTCCTCTGTACTGAGTGACAAGTTTAGAAGAGTGTTAGTTAGTGACAGAAATATCAGTGATACTGCCAAATTTATTGAAGTTAACTAATAAATTATTGGCCCAACAAAGAATTCCTGTGTCTGGTTTTGAATTGTCCATGTTGCCGGTAACATGCATAATTCAATAACTGACCACGGGCCCCAATACTTGATCGACCTCAACGCGTAATACCAATACAGTTAACACAGCATTCGGATAAACCATGATCTAGACAAGATCCGTGTCAGACAGCAGTCCGAACAATCATCCTCCAACCGTTTCGCCAAGCGTGACGACCTGAATCACTGAGCGAAGTTAAAAGTTTCAATATCCACCCACCATCCATCTAGCGATACCTCGTTCTTATAGCTGCGAGAGTAGATAGGTCCTTCCAAAAAATGACTGATAACACTATGAATTAAGTTAAAAATTTAAAAGTCGAGCTGTGCCTATGTTCTTCTTCAAGAGTATCACCGCTATCAACCCGTAGCTGCTGCCTCCTGCCTTCAACGTCAAGACACTATTGATAGATCTGTATGGCTGATATTAATACGATTGCTTAATATAAATATGAGGCTACATACATGTAATCGCCGGTAGTCAGGACATTATATGAGTCGTCTGGGTTGTACTACCTCGGAAGCTAGAGTAGAGTATATGAGCACAAATGCCCTCTGTACTGAGTGACAAGTTAGAAGAGCTTAGCTAGTGACAGAAATAACAGTGAATATTGCCAAATTTATTGAAGTTAAATAATAAATTATTGGCCCAGCAAAGAATTATATCACATGCCTTATGCCTCCTATCCATAGCCAAGACGATAGACTACATCACGGTTCCAGCGGCGCGGTGCATTGTGGGATGCATCAGAGTAAAACAACCCCCCCAAAAGCACATGGCACATGCTAATACACTGGGTGCAGCTATCAAATGTGTTAGTTTCATCTCATTTCAGCTCTTGTTTGAAACATAGAATACCAACTAAAAAAATATATATAATAAATTAAGATATTAATCTTTTATCCAGCATTGCATTTACATCAATATAATCAGCACATTTTATGCCATGTGCATTTAGATTTAGAAAGATCTAGGCACTCAGACTAGTGTTAGACCCATAGCTAGAGTACTCAATGCATTGTCAATGGCAGTGAGCAATCTCCATACATAAAAAGTAAAATATTGATAAAACTACACCACCTAGAGACAAACCGCTTGGAACACATATAGAAAACATGTTTAACAAAAAGATTATATTAAATTGATACAGTTAGGGTTTTGGATTTCTATTATTTTTGAATAAAACTAATGTTTTTCACTGCGCGCATTGGCAAACTCAATGGCCGTATGCCTTTGCTTTGCTCCCAACGCCGTTTTCAGCGCATGCGCAGTCGGAACCGTGATGTAGTCTATTAAAGACCTGTTACTGCTGAAGACTACGGATTCATAGTTTTGTCAAGCACACCAACATTTATTTAACATGTTTTCACCTCAAATATCTCAAGTTAACTTGTTACTTCAAACTAAAGTGGTGTTCTGTGGCAGTGGTTAACTTTTTTTGCTAGGTCAGACTCCTAATCTGAAGGTTGGTGGTTTGATTCCCCATGCCCCCCCCCCCCCCACCTCTGACAATTTGGATTTCCACCGCTCTGTATAACTTACAGCATCATCCAAGGCCGGTTGCTCTCATACCATATATATGTGGTATGGGAGGTTAAAAATCCCTTGGGTTGGTAAAAGTGTAGGCTCTGGCTTTCTATCGATAAATTGTATAATGGTGAAAACAAGTCGATTCAGACTTATCCATGATAGGCAGTGTAAATCTTCACGAAAAATAGTGAAGTAAGGTAGATAATTATAACGATCAAGCTAAAAAAAGTATCTCAGAAAATGACAAAAACTCAAAATCATCGGACTATGCAACTTTAGTGATGGCTAAGTATTTTCTTGCTTGACTCAGTTCCTAATGTAGGAGTTTCTGTTGTGTGAGTCTTCTTGGGTAGTTAAATACTACACATTACATTTCCTAATTCGACATAGTATTCTATGCTATATATTCATAATAACTAAGTTATCTAAATTAAGCATTTAAGGAAAGAACTAAATATTGGAGAATAGAATCGTATTAAGGACAAGGTCATAACAGACAAAGCATACATAACACATAAATGCTTTGTGACATTAAATAATTTCTTAATATGGCGTCATACAATTCATTTCAAATCTCTTTTGCATCACTTCAATAAATGTAAGGAAATCAATACTTCTCAATCAGTCCAGTCCAGTACTGTCCCACTGGGATATGAGGCCGCTGTCACCATGACCCAATAACCTACTCAGTCACATTATTCGGACAGAGAGCTAACCATTCCATGCCCTATCCTAGTAATGCCAAGCACCAGGCTAGGTAGCGACAAGTATCAATTTTGTAAGTCATTGGTTTGACTCGGCCTGCGCTCTGCCGATTCGGCCGCCACGTCTGGTCAATGTGGTTTGGTGTTTTCAGCGAATTAATCTTCGTAGAACATATACATTTGGAAAAAAAAGCGCACATTTGGCTTAATTGTTTTTTCACACCATTTTATTTCTTTTAAACATTTTTGGATACAAGTTATATATTCATACCATAAGATGAACACCTAATAGAACAATTATTGACAATTCATGCCATCAGTCCTTAGATAACTGCATGAAGTTGCTTCACTGACAATTTCATGGAGCTATCTTGAATAATAAAGAAGTTATGGTGTTTAAAGAATGGCTTTGACAAATATATGATTTTAAAAGGCACTTGTTAACTGTACATCAACTCCATATACTTATTGGTTCATGAGGCGGAGGAGATGATGAGTATTTTCTTTATAACAACGTCATAATCATAAAGGTTAGTTCCAAATGGATCATCGATATATCTGTGACCTTCTCCCCTTACGACATGTTGCCATGTGTCTCTTCAAACTACCAAGTTGATTAAACCCCTTATCACAGTCAGTACACACATGTGGTTTCTCTCCAGTGTGAATCATCATATGCGTCTTAAGAGTTGCAAGCTGCCCAAAGTCCTTGCCACAATCGGAACATACAAACTGTTTTGTGCCTGCATGGATTACCATATGCCGCTTCAGGTGGGTCAACACCCTAAACCCCGTACCGCATTCAGCACACAAATGTGGCTTTTCTCCTGTATGGGTGGCCATGTGTATATTCAGACTGGATTTAATGCGGAATTTTTTACCACATTCAGCACATGCATGGGGCTTTTCTCCAGAGTGAACCAACATGTGTGAATTTAAGACACTGAGAACTCTAAATGCTTTACCACAGTCAGGGCACTCAAATGGCTTCATCCCTGTGTGAATCATCATATGTCCCTTTAGGCTTCCCAAGTGACTGAAACCCTTACCACATTCTGAACACAAATGCGGTTTCTCTCCTGTATGGGTCAGCATGTGCGTCTTTAGGGTATGGCGATAATTAAATGTCTTATCACATTCACTGCAAGCGAAAGGCAGCTTCCCTGTGTGAACATTCATATGTAGCTCGAGGCTAGCCAACTCAGTGAATCCGTGACCACACTCTTTACACACATGAGCCTTTCTAGTGTGTATAATTGTGTGTCTCTTTAGATTGCTTGCAAGACTAAATTCTTTACCACATACACTGCATACATACTGTTTCTCTCCTAAACAATTCAGCTTGTGCTTCTTGTGCTTGTTTGAATCACTAAATAGGTTACCACAATTATCACACTTATGCGACCTATTCACTGTGTGTACTAGCACATGTTTCTTTAGGTATCGCACCAGACGAAATCCTTTCCCGCAATCATTACACACATGCGGTTTCTCTCCACTATGCATTAACACGTGTGGCTTTAACCGGCACAGCAGATGAAATTCCTTCCCACAGGTTTTACAAACAAAAGGTTTATTATTTGTCTTTATTAGATTCTGTGGATTTCCATTACTCGCGCTGCTAAAGCTTCTTGACAATCCAGTAAACCCTTCTGTAGTAATTCCCGCATTTAATTTTAACTGTTTTGACTTAAGCAATTCTTTATCACCTGGAGACCAGATAGCTGAGCACTCTTCTGTTTGGATGGCCGTATTTGGAACAAAGTCTTGGTTATTTATAGCAGCACACTTCTCTGTGCTTGCTGCAGTTTGTGGTTGGATCAATGGATTGACTACCTTTTCAGTTTTCATCCGGTAATCTTCATGGTAATTTGTGTCAAGGAATGAACTATCTTTATTAAATTTATTCACTCTCTGCCTCACTGTCCAACATGGTTTCGGGAGGTCACCCCCTTTTGAGCATTTTGTACAAATTGCATCCATTGCCGAACAATCCTCCTGCTCGTGTGTAATGCTGCAACATAAACAAGATGCAACTCCTTTCTTCAAACCAGCTGATGTCCTGCTATTAATATTTACCGCTTCTGTTTCCTGGACACATACAATGTGGCTTTCTTTATCTAACTCAGTTTGTTTTGACAGGTAAATAGCTTGTGCAAGAGTGAGGTCTGCCACAGAGTGGAGTTTTTCAATTAGTGCGTCATCATGTACTCCGACTGCAATGCGATCTCTAATCCTTTCATCTCTTAATGACCCATATTCACATTCCGCTGCAAGTTTATATAATCCTTTGATAAAATAGTCGACTGATTCCCCTTGAAGCTGATATTTCATGTTGAACTCTGCTCTTTTGTCAATTATATTAGTCTTCGCATTGTAGTACTTATTCAAGGCATCTATTACCTCATCATATGTTGCTTCATTTCTGTCAATGCCAAGGGCGATTAATACTTCATCTGCAGAATCCCCCATCACATACAGTACAGTAGCAACCTGTTCATTTTCTGGCCTGTTTCGAAGACCCGAGGCAATTCTATATCTCCGAAAGTTCTTAAACCATTTGGTCCAGAGTTTTCCTTGCATGGGTGAGTTTCCTCCTTGAAATTGACTTGGCAGAGGCAATCGTGATTGTTCATTTCCGTTCTGTTCATTTTCCATTCTGAATAGATTGTCATAAATGCATGAATCCTACCTGAAACTTTTCTGGTGGTCTAATTTTGTCAATATAAGTTTGGTCATTACTATTACTATTACTGTCAGTCATTTGTGGTTTCCCTGCCTTTCTATTTATGCTGCATATCGTCTTGTTCATTCAAGTTGGATATTTGAAGCCTCGCAAATCTGGAAACAAAAGACGTGCATAAATAAGTTGTTTGCCCTTCCATTGTTTGTAAATTCATGTTGTGAAAATAAATAAATTCAAACTTGTTGGGGGGTGGGAGAGGGAAGTTTTATATTTGGAAGATGGGGGTGGTCGAAATTGAGAGCTATATATCTGAAAATGGAGATACTAATGGCTATTAATGGGATTATTGCTATTTATGTTGTTTAGCATAGCTTTATGAAACAACAGAGAGACACATGACATCACAGTAAATGGAGCCAAAGACGGGAATTCTCTAAATAAATTCCCTTCATATAATCCCGTACTGATGACCTTAAATGTTGCCAGGATGCAAAACAACAACAAACAAACAAACAAACAAACCCTTCATATAATAATTTCAGTGCACAGCATTAACCTATTTCGTCTATGTATAGCACTAGCAGTTACTCATTAACTAGATCTAGTCACCGGATTTGACTAATTCAGGGATAATAATAATACCATTTTCCGAGTAATTACTGCCTTACATTATCAGAAAGAAAAAATTGGGATGAAAGTAAAAATGGAAAGGAAAAAAAGGAGGGTAAAATTGATGGCGATGGGGGAAATACTAGCCACAACAAGAACAGTAGAACGATCCGCAAGGATATTGTATACTGACTGATCAGTGGAATGGAGCTCGGGTAGCGCTATTAGTATTGAATGAAACCTGATCTGTGGCAGTTTGCCACGATTCCCTGACAGTGCTAAACATATGAGATTAAATTTTTTTTAATTCAGAAATTCATCCCTATTCAGTGTAAGGGAAGCCCGACAGTAGCCAGCCACTGACTGACCCAATGACAGCCACCACCCGAACACTGACCCGCTACCGACCCAACATCGTCCATAACCACAATTAAATGCTTCAAGTATTTTTCTTAAATTTTGAGTTGATATTAGGCAAAATAATTTTTTTTAAGTTGACCGTCCTTTTGATCACACAAATCATGGTCGGGCGTGAGTTTTGTTGTTGTTTTTTGTGTGGTCTTTTTCTGGCATAGGACGTAGACGTAATACATAACCAGATGTGATGGCCGAATGAGTTGAGCGTCCACCTCCCGTTCTGGTAGGTCAAGGGATTCGAACTCCTGAGTTTGAACCCTAGCCGAGTCCAACCAATGATGTAAAAATTGATACTTGTCGCTACCTAGCCTGGTGCTCTGCATTACTAAGATATGGCAAGGAGCGGTGGAATGAGCTTGACACACTTTGAAGCGTTTTTTTGTTGTTTTTTTTAATCAGGAGCGGGTGATTGTTCAGGCACAGGCTGGGACGATCACCATATTTTTTTTTATATATTTGGCTTGTAGATGGAGAGGAAAAACACTAAAATTAGATTGTTTCTTTATTTGGGTTTAATGTCCTAGATTAGGCTACATCTATGTTAGAAACAACATAAATGATAGATTTACACAATAATCGTAGAAATCCTCGAAATAGCCGAGTTCTTTCATCAATGTAGTTTGTAGTCCATAACTGAATATTTGATGAATCTGAACAATATATTGATATTGTTCCAGAAAGATCAACATCATTGCACTTGGAATGGGCTATTTGAGCTTGGATCCTGTAGGTAGGAACAGTTCACCACCATTAGACTGAGTACCTAATGGCTATGTACTATTGTTAGTACTTTGGGTGATATCACACAGGGAAGAAAAGGGTTGACTTGCATAGAGCATAGTCAAAATTTAGTGAACCTTGTAAGAGATTTTATGGTTTTGACTACTTTCCAAGTTTGTAACTTGTAAGTATTCTCTAGCCTTTCACCCAAACAATAGGCTGAAAAACACTAATTAATGCATTAGTGTCTAAGTTGGATATAGGATTAAATGTAGGTAGTTCTTTTGATTTTGACAAAATTATATTTTATCAGACCATGCAAGAATATATTTAGCTTCTTAAATTAAAAATGTATCTGCTCATTTCATTTACCCCGCGTGTAGATATTTTCACCAGCTTTTGTATATATACAATATAGGGTTATTCTTCACCCATACTCTATCTGACTTTTTGGTTATTCTAAGCTAGGTATGTGCGTAGTCGCCGGGGGCGCCACCATCGCGATGCATTCAAAATAAGTGTGCTTTCATGAAGTACTGGCTTGGTACACACCCTCAACTTCCTTGTTCCCTACACATGCCATTTCAGAGCATTCACTTAGCTAGTTCTGGTTTTTAATGTAGTTTTGATTTAGTTATATTTTGATCTGTTTTTAAATCCACTTTGAAGTTTTCAATTTGCTAAAAAGAAGGTAAGACATCATTTAAATTAATTTGTAAGGCCATCAACTGGTTTACCAGACATTGTTTCATATAAAATGGGTAACTCTGGTCAGCTGTTTTCACCCGTAAATTTCCAGCAGACCTAAAGAAAAGTAGTGTGTTAGGCGAGAGAGTGCAACACTCACCACCTCAGAAGGTTGCACAGCCCCTCCCCCCCCCCCTCTTATATATAAGGCCAGCTGCCCACTGATATCCTCACTACACTTGCCATTTAATTTGAAGATGCAAATGATTACTAGTTTTGTCTTATGAAAAAAACATTTTAAATGGTAACGTCTTTTTTTTTTTGCAGAAGAAATCCCCAAATGGCAAATGTGCTGAGTAACTAAAGAAACCATGATAATTTAACAACCATTTGTATTTCATGAATTTTGATTGCAGCATGTGAAAGAGTAGATAAAAGATTCACCCGTACTTGTAGTACATGGGTGAACGACAATGTAGTCTAAATACGGGCGAAAATAGCTTTAGTATGGAACAGGGAGTAGAATGCCTGCCTCCAGTATCAAATGGATACTTATATCGGCACAGAGTTGGTGAAATGGGTGAGAATGCAAAAAGACAAGATGGCAGCCATAGAACGCCATCAATTTCACTTTTAAATCTTATTAAACTAGATATTATATTATATTTTTCAACTCAAAGGTAACGGGCTAATAATAAGACATATGTAAAGAATAATTGTTGCTTCTTACATTGTGAAATTAGGCTCTCATTTCATTGACCCGCATTTTCAACCATTTTTATATAGGGTTGGAATTCACCCGTGTACTGAGTACCGGGTGAATCCTTTATCTAGTGAAAGAGCACCCCAAAACACAATTACATACCAATTCTCATTGTCATAAGTGCAAGCATTAAGAATATATCAATGTTTTTCATTCAATTTTACTCACAAAAGTTGGCCTAAATACTTCACCATTGCCATACTAAGGCTAAGCCTATTTAAAATTGATTCCCCATTTGCCATGATTTGGCAAGCTTAGAATCATCATTAAAGTTGCATAGTCCGATGGTTTTGAGTTTCTGTAATTTTTCTGAGATGAATATATTAGATCGATCACTAGTATCTGCTTTACATTAGTTTAAAGTTACTTTTATTTTAAATGGTAAACTTTTGAGATATTTGAAGTGCAAACATGGAACATCAGTTTTGTCAAGCTTGCCAAAACTCTGACACCATAGACCTTAGATAAAAGATTCACCCGTTGTAGTACACGGGTGAAGACCAGCCTTATATAAATACGGGCGAAAATAGCGTTAGTATGGAAGTGAGGCTCCAGTATGGAAGTGAGGCTCCAGTACGTGGCTCCAGTATCAAATGGATACTTCTATAGGTACAGAGTTGGTGAAATGGGAGAGAATGCAAAAAGACAAGATGGCGGCCACAGAACGCCGTCGATTTCACTTTTAAATCTTACTAAACTATATATTATATTATATTTTTCAACTCAAAAGTAGCGGGTAAATAATAAAACATGTAAAGAATAATTGTTGCTTCTTAGATTGTAAAATTAGGCTCTCAATTCTTTGACCCGTTTTTTCGCCAGCTTTTACATAAGGCTGGTTTGCACCCCTACTGCAGCAGTACGGGGTGAATCTTGTACCTACATAGACCTCTATTAAATGTTCTATTAAATTGACTCAGTATTCCCTTCTATGCCGAAACAAATGTTCAATAAGTGCATCAGTATCTAAGTTAGATATGCAAAAATCAAATTTAGATAATTGTTTGGTTTTGAAAATTTCATATTTCATCGGACTATGCAACTTGAACTATTCTTCTATTGAAGATATTGAGATAATTTAAACTGTTCTGTACTTCTGAGTTCTGGTTTAGTCTAGCTACCTAACTATTATATTTGTAAGGCATTATGGTATATCTCAGTTTTGTTATGTATCGCACCTATCTAAGCTAAACTTAGATAAAGGATTCACCCGGTACTCGCAGTACAAGTACCGGGTGAATCTTTTATCTAATCCAAACTAGTGAACAGCGTTACCGTTAGTCAGTGACTGGCTTGAAATGGTGAGCGATAATACATGATATTAGTGATACTGATACAGTTATAGGCAAATATTTTCACGCATTTGTAAATATGTAAATGGCATTTATACTCACGAAAAATGTGTAGTCCACATCAAACAGCGCATACAATGTTACCGTCTTCGGTTATTTATCAGAATAGCACGGTCTTTTAGTAAACTTTATCCAAGCTAACGGAAACGACTTCCAAAGCCGTGTTTACACGGGTGATTTAAAACGCCACATATAAAACGCCTTGCCTAGATCGACACACATTTGCCTGTAAACGCGACTCTGAGGCGTTTTAGGGCTGAATCGCTTCATATGAAACGCCTCATCTATACCACCTCGCGAGGTAGTATAGATGAAACGATTCAGCTGGTTCCCGGCAGTGTTAGGGCCCGATTAGGACGAAACCTAGTGAATGCAATCATATTTAACAGATTTCCTACTCAAATAATGAAATTTAATTAAATTAACCTTAAATTCCAAGCGCTATTAACGTAGCAGCTTCATCTGAGTCGAATTGACGAGTGTAAACTATACACCTAGCAGTGCTTGCCGGCTACAGGCGCACCACAGGCTGCTGGTTCCCGGTGCCAAAACACTTTTAAAACTCTGCCCGTGTAGACGCACCTCAAAAACGCTTCATATGAATCGCCTTGTCTAGAACGTTTCACAATTCCCCGTGTAAACACGGCTTGAGAGGCCATAAAGAATTGTCATGGGTATGTAAGAAGTGCTACTCCCATATTCAATTTTGTTTCAATTCAATTCTTTATTTCAGACTCAGGATCATGGTTTGTTTGTTTGTTGTTGTTTTACATTATTTTGTTGGACTCACACCACTCGTGCAGTTTTAGTAGGAGCTTGTTTAGTTTAGTTATTATCTCCTCTTCTGTGGTGCCATTTGCATATATGACTGTGTCATCTGCATATATTTGGAGGCATTCGGTTTGCAACCATTTTTCAAGATCGTTTATGTAGATTATAAAGAGCAGTGGCCCTAACACTGACCCTTGGGGTACACCACATGTGACAGGTTGGTTGTCTGATAGTGAATTGTTTAATTTAGTTTTCTGTTGCCTGTTGTTCAGGTAGCATTTTATCCAGTCCACAGTGTTGGAGTTTATGCCCATGGATTCTAGTTTTTCCAGTAGTATGTTATGGTCTACTGTATCGAATGCTTTGCTGAAGTCAATGAAGGCTGCTCCAACTAATTATTTTTGGTTCATTGACGCCAGTATGTCATTTGTTAGGTTAGCTATTGTTTTAGATGTGGAGTGCAGTTTCCTGAAACCCCCTTATCTTTCGTTTAGTATATAGTTTTTTTCCCAGGTGTTCATTTATGTGTCTATGTAACACTTTTTCAATGAGCTTGCCTGGGGTTTGAAGAATCGATATTGGCCTGTAGTTTCCCATGTTTTGTTTGTCTCCACTTTTGTGAATAGGGGTAATGGTTGCCATTTTCCAGGCTGAGATAAAACGCCCCTGTTCAAAGATGTTGACTAGGTCTAGCATAGTGGCCAGGATGGCTTGGCGTGCCTCTTTCAGTACTTTGGTTGGTATTTCATCTATTCCACTTGGTATATTTGTGTCTATGTCATTTTTTTTTTTTTTACTTCTATTATATCTGTTTTGCAGATGGGGATTTCATTCTGCACAGTTCCTGACCCATTTTCCCACCTTTTTAAAAAAGATTCTGATAGCTTTTGTCCTATTGTGGCAAAGTGTGTGTTCAGTTTGTTTGCTGCATCTTTGTGAGCATTGTCCCTTCGTTATCTTGGAAGTTTGTGTTCTCTTCTTTGTTATTTTTGGGGAATAATAGGTTTACATTTTCCCAGAATCTGTTTAAATTGCTTCCCCAGTCTTTGTCCTGCTTGATTATGTATTTCTTTTTTGCTGTTCTCACAGCTTTGAGAGAGTTGTTTCTGGCAATATGGTAGGCCAGTTTGTCTTCTATAGTTTCTGTGAGCTTTGCTTTATTACCCAGTTTACTTTTGGCTACGATGAGCGTTAGCAGGTCATTGTCTACCCAGGGGTCCTGTTTTGGTGTTTTTTTCCTTAATGTTACACATCTCATCAGCTGGTTTTCTTATTTCTGTGATGATGTTGCCCCAATAGATATTAACATCATCTCTGTTTTGTGTGATGTTGTTTATGTTTTGGTGCAGATGATTTTTTAATGCATCTTCTGAGTAGTTTTTTAGGGACCTGCCCATCTTATATTCATAGTGATTTGTGGTTTTTAGTTTTTTCCCTGTTACATTGATTGATTGGTGGTTTCTTTACGCCGTGTCGGCAGCATAGGCCATATTCACGGCGAGAATTGTTTGTTTTTTATTCAACCATCGCCTTTACATATAATGTAAAAGCATACAATCAGTTAGGTGTCAATAGACACTTATTAATTTTTAAAAGCCCAAAATCATATAGTTAAATAAAATAGATGAGAGAATTAATTAATATAAATTGTTTTAATGAATTATATGAGGCGGTACAGACCAGCTGCCCTCAAAAAAGCTAAAATGTCTTCTTGTTTAACTTTGGTAAAAAGGTCATGCATGCTGTTTGCAGTGTAAAATTGTTGGCGCAGTGCCATAAAATCAACACAGTTTAATTTAATGTGCTTGACTGTCAGTGGGGACTGACATCCAATACATTCAGGGGGAGGGTCCCCCTTGAGCAGGAAAACATGTGTTAGCCATATATTAGCTCATGATCACTTATACCCCAGCACCTGGTGCCCCATTTAGTGGTGTGGTTTGAGTTGGTTAGTATTAGGTCAATTGGTGTGCTATTTTTACTTAGCCTTGTATTTTCAGTGATGAGCTGTTGTAGGCCTAAGATTTTGATCGTGGTTTGCAGCATTAGTTTGTTTTTATCATTGCTGTTGTAATTTCCATTAAAGTCTCCTTATGAAGATTTCTGCCGTTGTCAGTTTTTTGTCTACCCAGGGGTCCTGTTTTTTTTGTATTTTTATTTTCTTAATGGGGCACATCTCGTCAGCTGATTTTCTTATTTCTGCGATGATGTTGCCCCAATAGATATTAACATCATCTCTGTTTTGTGTGATGTTGTTTATGTTTTGGTGCAGATGATTTTTTAATGCATCTTCTGAGTAGTTTTTTAGGGACCTGCCATCTTATACTCATAGTGATTTGTGCTTTTTAGTTTTTTCCTTGTTACATATATTAGCTCATGATCACTTATACCCCAGCTCCTGGTGCCCCATTTAGTGGCGTGGTTTGAGTTGGTTAGTATTATGTCAATTGTGGTGCTATTTTTACTGAGCCTTGTTTTTTCAGTGATGAGCTGTTGTAGGCCTAAGATTTTGATTGTGGTTTGCAGCATTAGTTTGTTTTTATCATTGCTGTTGTAATT
Organism: Branchipolynoe longqiensis; assembly: GCA_030323885.1. NCBI lineage: Eukaryota > Metazoa > Annelida > Polychaeta > Phyllodocida > Polynoidae > Branchipolynoe > Branchipolynoe longqiensis. Next base: position 100,844 of record JASIRB010003472.1, on the reverse strand, counting down.
TACATTAAAGTCTCCTAGTATGAAGATTTCTGCCTTTGTCAGTTTTTTAATGGTGTTTATGCTCTTCGACTGGAGCTTATACGTTATAGGCAGAGTAAATACCTCGTCAATTTAATGGACTAACTATTATGATTACTATGGCAACTCAGGTCATACCTGCTCTTCACAAAGCACTCCCTGTAACCCATTATAGGGTTGTTCTGGCCAGAATTAGGTTCTGATTAAAGTGTAATAGTCTGCACTGACCTCTCAGGCAAGGAGCCTCATAGACATCTAGGCGTGTGTAAGTGTGGTGACATCAGGGAGCATAGGTGGGGTAATGGTTAGCACAGTGGCCCGGAATGCAAAGAGATGTGGGTTTGAGTCCTGCTCTAGGCGCAATATTTCCCATTTTCAACCCCCCAACAACAAAAGCATGAGCGGTCCTTCTGTATTTAACTTCCGGGCTGAGATTAAAGCTAGATCCAAGCTACTGTTTGTTCTCTTGCGGTCACCTCATCACGGACCGTCTTCAACAATGTCTTCCTCCAGGACATGGCGCCGTGCTGTCCCAAGTTCATCACCACCCAGTCACCACTTCCGGTCACCATGGAGGACTTCTGGCTGATGGTGTACGAGCAGGGCACGGAGGTGATCGTCATGTTGTGTCACGAGCAGGAGACGGGCATGGTATGTACTCCACTAATTTAACCAGATCCCGTCATCTTCATAACTGGAAATGTAAAAACGCTCGATGGAACACGAACCCATAGCAGAGTGTCGCTTCTTACTGGTTCCGTTTTTGCTCATAACAAATATTTGGATATATGCATCGTGTCGATATCCAAATTTGCATATTTTCATATTAGCATATTTTGGGATACATTTTGTGGAGTCGATTAAATATATGTAGTATTGCTAACATAATTAAATGTTTGGATATATGCATGGTGTCGATATCCAAATTCGCATATCTTCACTTTGGCACAAAATCATACCAGCATAGTTTTTAATCATTTTGTGGGATCGATTAAATACATGTAGTATTGCTAACATAATTAATACACAGTCAACAATGACTACTTGACTTAGTATGGTAATCGGGGTAAGTAGCTAATTGATTTCCGGCATGGTAGTTTTACGGAGGGAGTGGGACGTAGCTCAGACGGTAGAGTGTCCACCTGTGTAGGTGTTGGTCATCCTATCGATCCTGCTCAGTGATTCCTTTGCAGCGTGGGCTATTTCCGTTCCCCAGTGGTCCACATCTGGTTCATCAAAGGCTGTGGTATGTGCTGTCCTGTCTGGGGGAAAGTGCATTTTAAAGACCCCCTTGCTGCTTATCGGAAAGAGTAGCCTATCTGGCGGCAGCGGGTTTCCTTCAAACAATATGTCAGAATGACTAGATGTTTGACATGCAATAACATTTCAATATTCTCTAGAGGCGTTGTTAAATAAAACAAGCTTCACTTCCGCTCGTTTTACAGCAAAAGATCCATCGTTATTGGCCAGCAGAGAAGAACCAACCTCTGCAGTATGGCCGCTTCACACTCACCTTGCAATCCACCAAGCAAAAGCAATTCTGGGTTGAGAGAATCATCACTGTGTCTCACAAGGAGGTGGGTAGTCCTGGAGTCAGGCCTTTTCTACACACATTAAGCCCATACTGATATGACCATAGATGTTTCCAGGACGTAAAACTCCAACAACCAACCAACATACATTAAATTATATCTTTTTAATTTAGATAGCAGGAACCCATTTAGAAGTGGAAAGGTGTGCATGAGAATAAGACATATTACAAATATTATTGCACACATTTCGTCTTGATTCAGTGGTGCCTTATTCTCCTTTGAATGGCACTAGTGCAATATGAAATCTCGAGAATATAGTTCCGCAGCCAATTACAAAAATAGCTCTGTAATACGGGTGCGACATGTTAACGCTTGTCAATGGACATGCAATATTTTAGATCGGCTTCAGTCTTTGGTTTTGACCATTTTGAAAGCACGTATTCTGTAAATTGAGGACCAGTCAGTATACTGACATTTAAAAATCAGACCTTTCATTTTTTTTGATTGAACAAAAATAGCACAAACAGGGTACATACAAGCTATTAACAAGAAGCAAGAAAACCTAAATTATTACTTTAAAAAGATTCTAAATTCATCACACACAAAACAACTAGTTTCTATTTTTTTATCGAATTTTTCTATTCCTATGCGTCACTGTTGAAGAGATAAAAGTGGGATTCTTAATTTGACTGGTTTTTTCAATGCATTTCATTCTAAATGCTCTTAAATATACTACTATTCACTTTCTCGTATTCCTGACATGAATATTTTATAGGAGCGGGCTGGGTCCACCTGTGAAGGTGTTGGTCATCCAATCGATCTTCCTCAGTTGACCCATTTGCAGTTTGGGCTATTTTCCGTTCCAGCCAGTTGTCCACAACTGGTTCATCAAAGGCTGTGGTGTGTGCTGTCCTCTTTGTGGAAAGTGCCTATAAAATACCCGTTGCTACTTATCGGCAAGAGGAGCCAATGTGGCAGCAGCGGGTTTCCTCCAAAGAAATATATCAGAATGACCATTTGTTTGACGTCCAATAGCCGATCATAAAAATCAGTGTGCTTTAGAGGTGACTTTAAATACAACAAGCTTTTTGAATATTTGAATATTTTACGTGTGAGGTGATATATGTATGTGAAGCTGTTGGTTGTGTTGCAGGCTCGCCAGTCTCGATCAGTAGTTCACCTTCAATATCTGCACTGGCCTCCAAGGTAAGGGTCACCAACGCCATCTTGTGTGAATTATTTTGGGTTCTGTGGGATTTATTGACCCTACGGTGAAATCACACTAATCAGTCCCTGTCCTGATATGACCCTATATGTTGCCAGGACATAAAACTATAAAAAAAAAAAAAACCACTAATCAGTTTGTTTTATTGTACTAAAGTATTCTTTATCTTAAAATTTCAAAACGTGTGCCGAGATTTTGGTAATAATTGCGGATGTGCTTCAATTACTCATGGGATACTCTATGAATGATACTAAGCATATACAAATGAACAATTGTGAAACAATGATGGAGAATACCGAAATGAAATGAATCAAGCTGACAAGAATGCATTTAAGTTTTATGATATTTGCCATTGAAAAGTAAGCTACTTAATTGAGTTTTGCACAATGTTAATTTGCATACATTGTCTGATGCACACTATTTTTATTTTGCCTTTGAAGAGAGTTCTACTTCATTATTAAATTACTTTTGCACAGTATTTTATTTTTCAGAAATTGTTGAATGCACACTTATTTCTGAATTTAAAAAAAACAAACTAAATGTTAAAGATGTCAGTGGTTTTCATAAGTTCTTTTGACTGTGTAGCTCTGCCATAATAGACACTCTTAGCCCCAGTGCCATTCTAAACGCGTCATCACCCTTGTGTGTTCTACGTCATCAAGTCATGCCCTGGCAGTTCTCTCGTGGCAATATCTGAGTGTCCGAAAATGTCTTGTGAATCTAGTGTATTTGTCATTAGAAGTCTCCATTTATATCGGGTCATATTTTTTCTATGTTCCCTTTAAAGTTTTCTTTTTGTAAATATGAATATTAGCCTACTTCACAATGATATCCTATTTGCCAGTAGGGATTTGTCTACTGCCCGGAAATGTGAATAAAGAAAATTGTCCAGGGCTCAGAGCACAAGTATTTGTGGTTATCGAGTACTTATCATGATTGCACATTAATTATCTATCCAAATGTGGATGCAACTGTCGTGTTTTCCTCTCTGCGTCCATGTATCGTAACAATCAATCTTATATTAGTATTGCCCGTCCTGATATGATCATATATGTTGCTAGAACGTAAAACAATAACGAACAATCTAATCAAATGTAATCATTTATATAGTAAGTGGAAGTTAATACTGGTGAATTTGAAATAAGGCTGACTTACTTTGTATTCAGAATTATGCATGTGCTGCACCTTTATTTCATTTCGTTTTTAATGAAATAAAAAGAAATTAATTAACAATAGCTAAAACACGTGTTGAAGATTTTAAGCCTGAAGCTATATTGTTCAGGTTTAAAAATTAGTATTTGTATTGTAGGCTTCGTTCTCACAGTAATGCGTATTGTCTTCTCATTGATTGACTGCATTATTGAAGGTTACGCATTCAAAATGACAGACTTGCGCTGGCCTTCGATTTGCTTTGATCTTTGGTTGCAACTTGTGGGTTTATGTGGGTACACGGGTGCATGTTTCACTCACAGCACGTACTTGTTTTGGGTAATTTTGCTACTCCGTTCACCCAACTCCATAGGTCTGACATGGGGGTGTAAGTACCAATTGTTTACCCGAGGTGATAAATTAAGACCTTTCATGGATATTCTAACATGTTTTAGGGCAGGTCCATGCCAGTCTCTTGTAGAGACCTATATGTAAATAAATCAACGTGCTTCATATTCAAGCAGTGTCACCTATATAGCTATAATGTATAGAACCATAAAGCATCGCCTTAATCTCTTTTTTTCAACAAGTGAGCAGCTCCTGAAGTTGAGAGAAAATATTCGATCTTATATGATGCTATGAACGTAGATCTATGCTAATTGATTGGAATATAGCTGCATTTGCATTATGCTATATATCTTTTTATGGAATGTATTAATTTGAAAGTATCGTGCGATTAATAATAGTGATTATCCCGCCGTAAGATTAGCCTAAGTATTTTAAGACTATCCAAACTTTGTTTTGTCATTCTTTGTGTTCTATTTAGGGTAAGATTTTAAAATAAGAAAATAAGATTTGAAATATGGTGCCTACTTTTGAAATCCCCCTCCCGTGTTTGAGGCACGTCAGCTGAGTTGTAGTTTGATGACGTCACGACATTACCACATGACCATTTAATACATGTCGTGTTATATATGCTCCCTGCCTCCCCTGGCTATAATAAATTGAATGATTTAAATAATCCTCAGATGGACGTCAAAATATATTAGTAATGTATAGCTTAACTTCAACCGAGTAAAATTTGAATATTGGTGTAGGGATTCGAAGATGGAAGTATGAATGCTTTGTCATTTATGGTAATGATAGGTGATTTCTGATGCCTCAATTATTGCTGATTGTAGCCATCTCTTATTTATTATGGCTGACTGCTCTTTCAGTGGGGCACCCGAGTCCCCCAACCAGATACTGTCGTTCATCGCTGAGGTGCACACTTTCTACATCCAACAGAGAACCCTCATCAGACCAGTCATTGTACACTGCAGGTAGGCAGTTGATTTGAATACTCAGACGGGCAAACGTGCCTTTTAACATTAATTTCATGTTTTCTTTTGTTTTCTGTCTTTATGTGTGTTCACGCATAGTCACAAGTCGATGATTGCCATAATAGGACCAGATGTTACTAGAATGTAAAATCCAATAGTAAATAGTGCATCTTCCACTTCACCCCCCCCCCCCCCCCCCCATATGTACTGCGTCCTTGGCATTGGGACATGTCGGCACCTAGCCAAGCTACGGTCGACTGTCAGTATTCGACCTAATTGGGCTGGTGCTGGTAGAGGTGGCTGGGTTTTTTTTTTGGGGGGGGAGGGTAGGTCAATTCTGCTCATTCGAAAACTTGCATAGAAAGGTCAATAGGTCAGTGATAACAAATAATCCTATCAGCTATATTTAGCACATCTAAGACCCGTCAATCAGCAAGTCTTGGTCGGCTGGCTGGGGTCTGTTTGATTAAAGCGGAGATGAAAGATCTCCGTGATTTTTTTTATATTCATCGATTAATGTTGGTCTCAAATGCCAAGCAATCAGGATGTATATGGGAACAAATGGTTCCTTAGATCTTGTGAGGATATAAAACCCAAACAAGAAAGTGTTAGATATGGGCAATAATACAGTCACACCAAGGACAGTTGAAACCTGACTTCCAGTGTTTTCCCCCTATTCCCCGACAGTGCTAATCATATGGGAGGAAATCCGCGTTTTTGCGGAAATTCGCCGTCGGTGTAATAACCACAGGTTGATTTCCGCGATTTTTGCCGGAGACCACTTTCATCCCTGTTAAAGGCATGCATAATGGTTGGACTATGACGTCACACTGTTGTAGTCTGTTGAATCATTGGTTAAACGAAGTTTGTGGGTGCTAAGTGTACTTGTCCCACGGTGCAGTGACGGGGTCGGACGTACAGGTGCCTTCTGCGTCATTTACACCGCCGTACAGGAAGTGAACCAGGGCAACGGCATCCGGGAGGTGGCCGAGCTGGTGCGCACGCTCAGAGAGCGCCGGAAGTACATGGTGCAGGAGAAGGAGCAGTTCGCCTTCTGTTACCGCGCCATCCTCTACCACTGCCAGAGCATCCTCATCAAAAGTACGTCCTAACTACTACATATGTGTGTGGGTTTGTTTGTGTATATATGGGTCTTTCTCTGGAACTCTGCACTAAAGTGTGACATGGAAACGAAAGGTGAAAGCCTTCCAAGTAATAGTGGGAAACATTCCTAATAATACTAAAAGCAGAATCCATGTTCATATGATGGGTTATATTTTTATTTTTGTTAAAGAACTATTTCACATTTTTGTTTTTATCCTATTCAAATTGTCGCTATAATTATGGCCATAGTTGCCGACATGGCGTAAAGCCCTGAAGTCACTCACTCATTTGCAAATTAAGCAAAATCACCCGTGTAACATGGAAATAAAACATCACATCAGAACATCATTTTAGCATATACAACAAATTCAAACAATATTTTATTGATTACAGTTAAGCAAACAAGATTATGTCTTACAAGAAAAAAATAATTTAAAGTTATATAAATGCATGGTCTCGATGTATCAATTTTCACTTTAGCATAAAATCATACGAGCATACTTTTAATGCATTTTGTGCGATAGGTTAAATACATGTAGTATTGCTAACATACATAACACACAGAGGCAACAATAACTATTTGACTTGCTACCAAAAAAGAAAGAATTAATTTGGAAACCAAATATATCGTTCCGACTTTCATATGGTTTTCATTTGCTTTGTATTACATTATTATATATGATGGTCGGTAGTTTACCTTCATTGTACGTATGAAGGCTCTCCTGTGAGCAGATTGTGACACAGCTGAAAGGGGGCGGCTTTTAACTTTAATAGCATACAAGAAACAATCTCCGCAAATGCTGTCTGGGTTAGGGTAATGGGTCCACAGAATTACGCTTCCTTGTGTGTTCACTAGCGCAAGTCCATGGTCCATTTGGGGCCTGGAAAAGTCCAAAAAGTCCTGACGTCTTGAACTTCATTTTCCCCAATTCAAAGCCTTGAAAAGGCTTGAATTTAACCTATTTTGGGTAATTAGTTTTGAAAAGCCTTGAATTCCATTCAACTGTCCCCACTCATTTAAATTAGTCCGAAATCATCAATCACCATTGCTGTCAAAGTGAAAATAGTCTTGATTTCCTATCAAAAACAACATTGAAAAGCCTTGAAATAGCCTTGAATTTGTCATGAATTCCATATCTTCACATGTGTACGGACCCTGCAAGTCTGATCTGACGGACGTTCCAAAATGCTGAATCAGTCACTCCCCCTGCCCATCTCCTCCATTTCAACTCGTCACTTACGCGTCCAGTGTGGTTCTCTCTGCAGGAGGGATAATCACCAATAAGGCATCATTCGGTGACAAGATTCCCGGTCCCGGTGAGAAAAGGCACCAGCGAAAGCCTTCAGAGGATTTCATCCTGGGAAACAGCACCAGTCTGAGCGCTATTCAGTCGAGCGTTGCGAAGATGACCATCAAGTCGACGACCCCTCCCCCTACTGGTGAACACCCAGAGCTAGTGGCGGACATGGAGGACGGCCCGCCGCCCAACGTCAACGGCTCCTGGCCGGCCTGCCCCCCGGGGGAGGACCCGGCAGGTTCAAACAGCCACCCAGGGGCTGACACAATGGTGTCCGCTGATATGTCTGAGCCTCCTACTCTGGGCGGAAGTGACCCCGATTTGGCCGGAAGTCCGGCTGCGCGGAGCAGGTCCGCCTCGGGGAGCAGTGTTCCGGGCGTGTCGGGGCAGCTGGCCGCCTCCCCGCAGCACCAGCCCGGCACGGCGCCCTGCCCCGCCCTGACGTCACTGACGGACTTGCAGGACCCGGCCAAGTTCAGCCTCGATTTGGGCGATTCGGGAAAGCCCCCGAAGAAGTTCAACAAGGCCGAGTTCCATAGCAAGAGCGGCGGTCTGCAGGAGAGCGGCACGGACCCGGCCGACCCGCTGAGCATGCTCAACCCGCTGTGGTCGGTCAAGGACTCCGCAGTGTCTTAGGGGCCGGCCCCTCAGGGAGGGCTGGACACGTAGCGGGGCCGCACGCCACCCTCACGAGTGGCCAGCTTATATCGGACTCTTTCTCAAAACAAACAAAACTGTCAATTTAACGTACATGAGTGTCGAGGTATTTCCCTAATGTTTGGAGATAATGGGACCAGTAGATCGTGTAAATGAGCATTTCTTCTCCCGATTGTTGTCTGCGGTGTTTTCATATGTTGTTTGGTTTAGAAGATTTGTGTGAAAACATTCTGATAGTAAGCTATATTAGCACCACCCATGTATGCATACCTTTGTTTAATTACACAACAAACGCCATCATCTGCATGTAGTGCTGGCCTTAATTACTAACCTAAACGCGGGAGTCATTGCCGCTTCCCCTACACAATCTGTGAATACATAGCGAAATAGCGAATGGTAGACAGGAAGTGTGAACACTTATTTGTCTCTCATTTTTTTGGGGTACATTAGTTGTCCCAAGCAGGGGAAATCTCAGTCACAGAGGACTGGTCTTCCCCCACTCCACTGCTAGTCAATAGAAAGCCCGAGCGTACACTTTTACCGACCCAAGGGATTTTTAACCTCCCACACCACATAGACTTGGTATGAGAGCAACTTGCCTTTGATGACGCTGTAAGTTATACCCAGCGGTGGAAATCCAAATTGGCAGAGTTGGGGGCATGGGGAATCGAACTGCCGACCCTCAGATTAGGAGTCTGACCTAGAAAAAAGTCAGACACTCTAACCACTCCGCCACAGAGAACGCCACATAATGCATGCTTTACACAGCACTCAGTTACACAAGCCACAGGGTAGGGATTTCTGATTTGCACAGCTTAATTTGTCATTTGTGCAGAATATTCTATATTTGGTGTAAACAGGCACGGGCTACATATTGGACAGCATTGCCGAGTAGCTCAGGGTCAAGAAGACACATGCGTCTGTACTAGTGTTTTACAATTTAATGACAATCATGGGTGACGTAGCAAATTGGAAATATATGCCACACAACATCTCATCAAAAAACGAAATTGGAGAGTGAGTGTTATTCTCACATTTTCGGTGAATATGCAAATCGAGCTCTGGGAACTTGGTTTGGACGCTCGATTTGTCTTTTTCGCTAATGCATCGCGGTTCTTGTACCGAGGAAACTGACTGTGGCCGACTTCAAATCTTCAACTTCAAAGCCAGTATTAATATTGGAGGCAACTCTGTTTCACTGGCCTAGTAAAGTCTGACCAACTGACATATGACTTGTTGGCTGGGTAGGTTGGCCTTGTCAGCCTTGAGAATTAGACTCTATCTAAATGAATATATATATATTATAATTAATAAATATATGTAAATATATTATAATTTAATTTTGTATGAAGCCTCGCCTTGTAAGTAGTTTCCCCTAGATGACTGGAATTTTCAGGTATAAGTTTAGTGTATTACATCCATAAATGCAAGCATATTTTATGAGATAATTTTCCGAATAAGCAAGAAATGTGTGTGAGTATGGGAAAATAATAGGCTAATTTTATATTTTAAAAAACCTATTGGGTATCCTGAACGGCAGTCAGGGTTTGTCCAGTCCGACCAGCTTGGTGTCAGATTAGAACTGGGCTAGATAAAGACCTGACTGGTTTTGATTGCACTCGTGAGGATTTCAGCACCATGCTCAGCAACGGCATGCACATGTATCTATTTTCATGAAGGTCTCGCGCTATGATCTGCAGTTGCACCAACCGGGGCACACTCGAACTAACGCCCCAGGTGTTGTGCAATACATGACGTGTTTATGCTAACCGTGATATTAGACTGTCGAAGTGGATATGAGAGTTTACTTTACTTTTAATTGTTCCCCGCTAACTAGAATGCAATCACATTTAAAAGATTGAGACAGGGTATGTGGGGTTAGGGATGTCTACATAAATCTACTGGTGGGATTGGATGATGGATGTTAAATATCGTCATTTTAATTTAGTAAATTGAAAGAAATGTGTATATTTAATTGTATTAAAGTAATCACTAGTATATTGTTTGTAACACACGCGAGTTATATATCTATGTATGCTACACGAATGAAATTATTGTGTTACCTTATCAACATGATTAAATTGTGATGTCGCTTTGTGTATAAGCATGAGTTCAGGGTATATTCAGCAAGTCAAGGTTAGTTAAGTATAAAAACCTATATACAATGCTGACTTTCCCCTTGCCTTTCTTTCATTGCGATCTGTAAATTTCTAACTATCTGTACATTTCTAACAGCTTTCATCTCTCTTTATTACAACCAATAAGCCTTTATCACAGCCAACTAATCTCCACAAGTCAAAGCGATCTCTATCATAATCTGTATCCCAGCATGACAGCCAGCCAAGGGCCCATGAACCTCCAACATGGCAACCATATATCGCAGCTTGGAAGCAGCTATTGCAGCCAGCAAATCTCAATAGCAGCCTGTAAGACTCTATAATAACATCCGATGAATTTTTCCAGTACCGTACCATTGCCTGTAAATCACTCCGACACCGTTTCACAGCCAGGCATGACAAATCTTTTAGTTTTTTATTCCGCGGTTTTCGGCGAAATGGAAACGCACTCTCACGGGATTAGTCCAGCCAGAGAATTACGGAGTATTTTCTGGAAATCAGCTTTCGGCTCTTTTTGTTGTAGGTAGTCTGGGTAGAGATCTAGCTACTAGCCTGTGTGATGAATATGGATTATGTTGCCGATATTGTGTCAGGTTATCGTCGTCCAATGACCTCGAAAATACATTCAGGAGAGTATAAATAGTGTTATTCGTCTACGAGATATCGTTTTAAAAGCGTGTGTTTCAACTGTTTTTTTATCAGATCAAATGTGTTCAGCACTTTACTACCAAATGTATTCATTGTCAAAATAGATGGTGGTACCAGTTTGAGCTGCATATACCAATCCTCTTTCGCCACAATTTCTGTGATGCTGCGTTACTAACACCAATTAACTGTAGGCAAGTACCGTTCAGGTTTGCAATTTAATGATGCTTTAAGTACCGATATCTCTTGATTGTCTGTTCAGTAATTGTTAGGTGTCTAAAGCCCCTGTCACACCTCGCCGGATTGAGCAACGGACATAATTCTTTAGTCCGGTGGTGTTCAGGCGTGAAAAGTATCAAAATGTTGCGATATCGGGTCAAAGGCCGCCGGACGAACTGACATGAACGGATAGCCAACGGACAAAACAAACTCAAATCGGACAAGAACCATAGACGTAAATCCGGCGGCATCCGTTCCAAGTTTTGTGTATGTTCAAAACTTGTAACGGATCGGGCTGGATATCAACGGATATGCAATGGACACAAACCGGACTTTGCCGGATATCAACAGACTTTGTTTGGTTTCTTTCCGTTTCCTCAATCCGGCGAAGTGTGACAGGGGCTTAATGGTCATATTATTGTCTAAGATGGTAGTGAGTCATGTGGCAGCACTGTGTGGGGCGAATAGAGAGAAACCTGTGGTCTTTATGTTGGAGCCATCAGTCCTTCAAATACAATATACGCTGTCACAACATGCATTGAACCAACCTTAATGGAGGCATATCTGTACATACGAGTATTTTTGTCTGTGGTATATTAATATACTAACTAGTCTTGCATTTCTCTCCCTACCCCCACCCACTGTCTTTCTTCAAAACTTTAATTATATCTAAATTAAAGTGGCATAGTCCGATGGTTTTGAGTTTCTGTCAAACTTTGGAGATATTTGAAGTTCAAACATGTCAAAGTAATTTTGGCAAGTACACCAAAACTCTGACCCGCATAGGCTTCAGCAGTAACAGATTCTATTAATTAACTCACCATTCCCTTCTATGTGGCAACACATGCTTAATAAGTGCATCAGTATCTAAGTTTGATATGTAGGATCAAATATAGATAAATGTTTTGGTTTTGAAAAGTTGATGCCTTTATCGGATTATGCAGCTTTAATTGACAACATGAACATAACTGACGATATAGGTTTGTTTACTTTCTGTGCTTTGGTCTAATTTTCGTATTAATTATAATTATCCTAACTTACATTTCGGCCGTGATTATGGCCTTTGCTGCCGACACGGCGCTAAGTAACCACCGATCAATCAAGTCAGTTATTTTTATGAATAGCTGATTGTTATTAATTTATAATGCTGGTTTTAAAGTGAAGATTTGGCTCACATTTGCCATGCGCTATGCAAATTTGATCAACTGCAGTGTGCAGTTCATATAAATGCTTCTCTTCTTTAATTCTCCAAAGACGAAAGATGGGTCATTGATCCCGAGCAGTGTAGACCGAGAATAGACACGCTGAGTATATTATATATTTTATTATATGAGGTGACCAAATTCCTCCAGTTCTCTAAAGCTGTATTCACACGGGCAAAATGTAAAGCGATCTAGACAAGGCGAATCGTATGAATCGATTTAGACGCGCATTCACATGGGCAGTACTTGGGCCGGAAATTGATATCAGTGCATGAGCAAGTCGATACTAACCAGCGCCAATTTGGGTTCGTCGACGTCAGCCGAGAGAGTGTGGGTTCGACCTAGATATGTAAGCACTGAATCATATTGGTTTGGAACAGTCAAAACTTCTGCTGGGCAGTGAAACCCTAAAAATAAATGATGAAAAAAATATATGTGCGCAGCTAGTGGTTTCATAGACTAAATTATATAATGTGCTTTTGATCGACCAGAAAGTAAAAAAAAACAAGGTCTCAACTGTGCATGCGTGTGACGTCATAAATCGCTTCATATGCGTTCACACGGGCAAGATAAAACGTTTCAACATAGATCGGTTCCTGTAGACCACCTCGCGAAGCATTTTATAATAAACGATTTATATGAATCGATTCAGCCCTAAAACGCCTCAGCCGTGCATTCACACGGCAAATCTGAGTCGAACTACGCAAGTGGTTTTGCGTGAGGCGTTTTAACTCGCCCGTGTGAATACAGCTATAGTGTTGGACTGCGGCCAGAGAGCAGTGATCCGACACTTTGTAAAGCTTCGGCTACTGTACCGTAATATACCCTTCCTCACCGTCAATCCCTTGTTTTCTGTGATTTTCTTGCACATCTCCTTCACTGCTTTAGTATATGATATAAAATGACGCACATTACTGGTGACCCATGCGTTATGCTAATGCCACGCACTACCATAAAACTCCCAATATGAGCGCCCCTTGTTCTATTTAACCCTAATTATACACATATATCTTATGCCAAACAAGAAATATATCATTTATTGAAAGTTTTACGGTGCGCTACTTCTTGATATGCCCTAAAAGCACGCAATATGTAAGGAGTTATTGCTTCAGCAGACATTTATTGAATGTTTTATTCAATACCCACCGTCGAATACAAGCTCCTGTTGTACCATATATTACATGACTAAATATACGTAAATCTATTGAGAATTTGTTGCTAAATGTGTGAAATGGAGGTGTGCAAACCGCAGAAGTACTCGGTATTCACCCATCAATGAACGGACTACTTTTACTATTTTCAACAGGACAATGTGACGCGGTATGAAAACGCAACGTAAGCCAACCCATCAGATCTAATAAACCCAAAATGGTATTATCCTGTCATATTTCATGTAAATATCATTTGAAAGTTAAAGGCCTTTAATAAATAATATTCCTACTTTAAACATCTTGCATTCCCGGAATGTGTAACTGCCTTGCTTTCGTTGTGGCCTAATTAGTATCGACCAATAAGCATGTGTTACATTGGAAGAATCCGCTCATCAGATCACCACAGTTAGTTCATTAGAACTGGATAGGTGACCACAATTTGCCATGGCCATAGTACAGACTTATAATGCAGGGTCCGTACACACGTGAAGAATTCAAATCTATTTCAAGACCGTAGGTATTCAAGACTATTTTCATTTGGATTTAGTCTGATATTGTCATTTGGAATAGCGATTTCAGACTAATTTAGATCAGTGGGGATAATTTAATGAATTCAAGTGTTTTCAAGACAACCCAAAATAGGTTAAATTTCAAGGCCTTGAAATGGGGCAAATGGAATTCAAGACTTTTCCAGGCCCCATACGAACCCTGATAGTGTAACAAATCAGTAGTCTGTAATCACAACAAACGCAATGTATTTAAGTTTGAGTCTCTTTTATTGGGGCAATTTACATAAAATATGCAGTGAATGCTGCATAATTGTGGCACTTAAGTTTCAAAGTTTTAATACTCCTCACCCTCTTCCTCGCCCTCACCCTCAACAGAGTCGACTCCGACCTCCTCGTAATCCTTCTCGAGCGCTGCGAGATCCTCACGCGCCTCAGAGAACTCTCCCTCTTCCATGCCCTCTCCGACATACCAGTGCACAAAGGCACGCTTGGCGTACATCAGGTCGAACTTGTGGTCGAGGCGGGCCCAGGCCTCGGCGATGGCCGTCGTGTTGCTCAACATGCAGACAGCCCGCTGCACCTTGGCTAGATCACCGCCTGGCACAACGGTGGGCGGTTGGTAGTTGATGCCGACCTTGAAGCCGGTCGGGCACCAGTCGACGAACTGGATGGTGCGCTTGGTCTTGATGGTGGCGATGGCGGCATTGACGTCCTTGGGGACGACGTCACCGCGGTACAGCATGCAGCACGCCATGTACTTACCATGACGGGGGTCGCACTTCACCATCTAGGAGAGGGAAATATGTTGTTGCGGATAATTAAATCGTGTTAAACAGAAGCATTGCTTTGTCATAGCAGCACAAGAATCGAACCGCTTGACATTCTTTGCGTCTAATAGGGCTAAGACATTGGAGAAAGGTAGGCCTCCTCTGACAATCATTGAGTAGCACTTGAGATTTCCTGATGTAAGCGTTTAGCACCCGCCAGTTGTGGATAAGTGAAAGAACTGCCAAATCGTAACCTGCATTAACCTCTACTGAACTAGTGAAGGAAGATATCACCTAGTATATAGATAGACTGTTTGATATCCCGTCCTGATATGACCTTGGTTGGTTGTTGGAGTTTTATATTAATCGAAATAATTCATCTACCAAAAGAACTTGCCTCGATTTATTGCATGCATTAATAAAAGAGGGGCATGAATTTCTTTAGTCAGTATGGGCTTAAAGAGATTTGATGTCGGTGTCATATTTCTTAGCTTATTGAAATATTTATTGAAATTGCACACGTTTGGATGCAAAACTGGTGCTTCTTTGTGTGTTTAAATCAGAAATATGTGATATTATTATGACATTGTGTATACACACCTGGTTGGCAGGCTCGAAGCAGGCGTTGGTGATCTCGGCCACTGAGAGCTGCTCATGGTAGGCCTTTTCTGCAGAGATGACCGGGGCGTAGGTGGCCAGAGGGAAGTGGATACGTGGATAGGGGACCAGGTTAGTCTGGAACTCGGTCAGGTCGACGTTCAGAGCCCCGTCGAACCTCAGCGAGGCGGTAATGGAGGACACGATCTGCCCGACCAGCCTGTTCAGGTTGGTGTAGGTCGGGCGCTCGATGTCCAGGTTCCTGCGACAGATGTCGTAGATGGCCTCGTTGTCGACCATAAAGGCGCAGTCGGAGTGCTCCAGCGTGGTGTGGGTGGTGAGGATTGAATTGTAGGGCTCAACGACAGCAGTGGAGATCTGTTGGCGAATGAGAGGCAGATGCGGTGGTTAGCAAAATGTGTTATCCACTACAGATTTAGTAGACTATAACTTATAGACATGTAATTATATCATCACATCATAATCCTGTAATTAAAAACCCAAATTCATTTGATAAACACGGTATTATCTTAATATGGGGTTTGAGCTCCTAGGGTCTCTAGAATGCAGATCTATTGAGCTGTAGCTTAAATCAAAGTTCATCAGCCCAGGGCTGTAATCCGCATATCGTACAATAAGTTAACATTAAGAGTATATTTTTTATTCATCTCAGCGTGGCCCCTAATAATACACATCCCGGAGCCCACTCCCCCCCCCCCCCCATCCCTACCCTACGTCTCAAGCTTTATGTCAGGGATGTTTTCCAAACAATATCTCCTGTCAATAAAAAATAACTAAAAGTGTCAAACCAACCTGGGGAGCCGGGTAGATGGCGAACTCGAGCTTGGACTTCTTGCCGTAGTCCACAGAGAGCCGCTCCATGAGGAGGGATGTGAATCCAGACCCGGTGCCGCCACCGAACGAGTGGAAGATGAGGAAGCCCTGCAGCCCGGTGCACTGGTCTGACAGTTTGCGGATGCGGTCCAGGACCAGGTCGACGATTTCCTTGCCGATGGTGTAGTGTCCACGCGCATAGTTGTTGGCGGCATCTTCCTTGCCGGTGATGAGCTGCTCAGGGTGGAACAGCTGGCGGTAGGTGCCCGTCCGCACCTCGTCTGTGAACAGCGAGCAGCGGAAAGAAGACGAGAGGGTAAATATGAAGAGCAGACAATGAGGTTGTCATATCAACATCATGGCCGTAGCTAGTGGGGGAGGGGGAAGTTGCACCCCAACCCTTCAGCCCCCCAACCCCACCCCCCAAAAGTAAAACATGCACATCACCCCAACACTCTACAACAACGGCCACCACTGGTTTTATTTATCCACTGGACAGCCCTAATGGTAGGCTCTACCCCCATTGCACGTCCGCGCTCAGTTCATCGTGAGGCTCTTTGAATGCAGTCATTGATCGCGTTGACATGGATACCGGTTATTGTGCACAATACTGTGGCAGCAGCAAAAGAGTGCACATGTAGGTCTATGGTGGTTTCTGATTGGTTATCAGCAAGCTTTGTGATTGGTTATGCGTTAGAAATGATCAAACAAGTGGAACTGTATCTGCTGCATGTGGCAATCAACACAGCCATGACCCGATATCGCACTCAGTCACATTATCCTGACAACGAGATGACCAGGAATGGCATGTCCGAGTATCGAAATTGACCAAATTACTGGAGGCATACCCCCAGAACCCACTCGTGCCTCGTTTATCTTGTCACCCCCTAAAGGTTCCTAGCTATAACTAAAGGAATGACTTAGTCAAACCGAGCACCACACAACGAAAAGTGCCAATTTTGTACGTCTTGGGTTTGACTCGGTCGGGTTTTGATCCCAATCGCCACCCCTTCAGTTGTAGTAGAGGGCCTAAGTCACACTCACCAACAACAGTCGGCTCGAGGTCGACGAAGACGGCGCGGGGCACGTGTTTGCCGGCGCCCGTCTCGCTGAAGAAGGTGTTGAACGAGTCGTCGCCGCCGCCAATGGTCTTGTCACTGGGCATCTGGCCATCAGGCTGGATGCCATGCTCCAGGCAGAACAGTTCCCAGCAGGCATTGCCAATCTGGACACCGGCCTGGCCGACGTGGATGGAGATGCACTCGCGCTGTAGAAAAGAAAGGTTAATAATTAAAATATGT
Source organism: Branchipolynoe longqiensis (assembly GCA_030323885.1). NCBI lineage: Eukaryota > Metazoa > Annelida > Polychaeta > Phyllodocida > Polynoidae > Branchipolynoe > Branchipolynoe longqiensis. Next base: position 83,197 of record JASIRB010003472.1, on the reverse strand, counting down.
ACTCACCCTGTGCCTAAGTGTAATTAAATATATCGATTTAAATTCACATTCAATTCACTAGCAACTAGTGTTACTACTGCTAACTAGTTTTGCAGTAATGCACACTATAAATACGACATCTAAATCTAAGCGAATGGGAAATGTGATGTAGACCTTTGCCCTGCTTGATTGTCGAGTCAAAACCAATTACTTAAAAATGTATACTTGTTGCTTGCTAGCCAGCCACTCGGCATTATTAGGATAGGGCAAGGACTGGTTGGCTCAGTGTCGGGATAATGTGACTGAGTGGGATATCAGGTATTGGTGCTAGCGGCCTGATCTCCTAGTGGGGCAGCACTATAAAGTTCACACGAGTGCGCCCTGTCGGTACCCATCCTGATATCTCTCCTGAGTGGCGCCTCGAATATACTTCAATATATCGACCTTCATCTTGCGTGATGGACTACGATTGGCTATTACTTATTAGCTTACGTATGCTTCATTAGTCCCAGACTATGTGTTCGGACGTTGCTATGGTACCCCCCCCCCCTCCTCCCATAGACCCCCACCTCCCATGATACACAAACACACCTGGTTGGAACACCCTTCCTTTTATGTCACGTCACCTCCCGGGTACTGGCTGACATCAGGGCAGTGTTCAGGGTTCGCCTCCGAGACATCTCGGGGAAATCCCTGATGTCACACTAGTCTGAAGGGCAAAAGCAGTTGGTCGCCTCGAAAATGGCCGCCCCCATAGGCCGCAGCCATTTACAATGGAAAAGAAGCGCTCTGATTGGCTGAAATCACTGAAGACGGCGGCCATTTTCGAGGCCCTTTTTGTCTCCTGTCTGAAATGGACGCAAATAAGCCAAAAGGTGTACCCTGAACGCGGCCCAGGTAGAGTATAGAATATATATATATAATATATATAGATCCTATTATATTATCGCCCATAATAATCCGCCCCCTACATCCGGGCAGCTTTCTCTTTCTTCACCGTCAATTTTTCTCATACATAAGTTTATATAAAATTCTGTGTCTAAATTCCAAACAGAGTATTAATGAATCTGTGTCGATATTATGGATGTGGGCGATACAAGCAATAGTATATAGCCTATCAGTGTGACGTCCACGATGATTAGGTACTGAAAATCGATTGCTTATCCGACATGAATGGAATGCTCTGCCTGAAATCGGCTCCCACTCGCCGGGTACGCATGAGTCACCATAAGATTAGTACGAAGATTGTTTGGCTAGCAACAGGGTTCGTTGTTGGAATTTTGCGTCCTGGCAACATATCAGGACGGGTGACATCGTGCACAGGCCGTGCAAGTCAGTGGCTATGCCTTGTAAAATATGTAAGCAAAGCCAATCAACTAATGGGGTTTGTGATTAGCTATGTGCATGGAATCTTTCCCGCCGAGGGGCGCCACTGATGCTGAAAGCCTAGCCAGTCAATACTGTCATAATTCTAGTAAACCCATATTACATATATACATGAATACATGTATGTATGTATATATGTATGTATGTATATATATATATATGTATATATATATATGTTGTATATATATATATGTATATATATATATGTATATATATACATAGAGGGAGAGAGAGAGAGGGGGGGGGCCTACATACATATTCAGGGCAATATGATACAGGGAAAACTTAAATCAAGGAAATCTAATTCAGTTGCTTTTAATTTATTTAAAGGGACCAGCTATAGCTCGCTGGGACACTGAGCGTACTCCGACAAATGCTCTCCAAGCACAATCTTGTTTAGTTTTTATGTTTAAATGAACCAAGTATGTGTGGGGAGAGTATGGGACCAGGGCACTGCTAGTCTGAACTGCAAAGGCAGTTTGTTGTCTTCAAAATGGCCGCCCCCATAGGCGGCGGCCATTTGCAATGCAAAAGCTGTGCTGTGATTGGCTGAAATTGTGCCGGCAACAGGCTCACACAGTAACAAGATTTGCTGGTTCCCAGTATGCGCTGCAATAAATTAAGCCCAAATCTATTCAAAGCTGTCATATTTAACAGAATTACATGCTCAAAAAGTCAAATTTGGTCAAATTAACTACAAACTCGAAGCAATATTAACACTGCCGCTGAAATTTGGTTAAATTAAACCAAAAATCGACGTGATGTTAATGCCGCTCGCCGGTAACAGGCTCAGTCGTCAGAATTTCAAATCGAACACCGCGAGTAGAATCGACAAATACACGTGCCGTGTGCGAAACGAAATCTGAACTATTCCGAGTTCGTTTGTTTTCCACGCCGCGGATAGCTGGCGACTTTAAACCAACATGGGTGCTGGATGAGAGAGAGAGTTGTAGATGGAGCTGAAAGAGAACCGCATAGCAAGGGTTGCAGAGAAGCGAGCCGTGCCCATGCAGCTGCAGAGAATCAATAAAAGTGTCTGCGACCGAAACACATCCCGCTCTGGACGTGCCTAGCAGTAGTTACAGTATTCACATGAGAAAACACCGCGGGTTAAACAATACAAAACAAGCGTGATTAAATTAAGGAACCGAGATGTCAATGTGTCACTTACCATGTTGGGAGTTTAGTAGAGGAGGTTGGCACAGTACGAGACAAACAAACAGGACATGTGGAACACCGTGGAGACTTGAGGTGTCGCTGGTGGGAGGAATGTGCCGGACGGTGCCGAGCACGGGCCTTTATACGCCCGCCATCTGCTGGTTGCCAAGGGAACGCGCTCTCCAAGCGCCACCGTGCGAGACGCGTCCATGCGCGGATCGAAGGCGGCCCGGCCCGTTAACGGTGTGTGGTGAGAAAGCCCCCCCCCCCCCCTCCCGCGCACCCCCCCCCCCCCCACCCCCCCCCCCCATCCACCCATGCCCAACCACCCACTCCCCCAAACACCCACTCCCCACCCACCCAACCAACAATTCAAAACCACCCACTACCCCCTCACCCCCCCTCACCCTCCCACCCCGCCTACACCACCTTTCAGGTTGCAACTCGATTTATTGACATATAGTATTTTGAACTCACCCATTTGTTGGCAACCTCGTCGTGGAATTCATACACATAGGTCTACTTTGCTTTTGCATATATTTAGACTAAGAGTCTACGTAATTGAACATAAATTTACCGTATTTCATAGTTACAAGTTAGTGAAAATATCGGCTGATATTATTGCTCTCTTTCATTACATTTACACCTGTATATCTATTTACTATTTTAGAACTGTGCAGATTGAAAACTATTGACATCCGATAAACATATTACAGCCCACGTGTGTATTGACATCGGTGTAGGGCCTACCTCGATCAAGATCGGGCACGTCCGAGAACGGGCAAACATTACTCAATGTGGGTCTGAAGTATCGCACCACGCTTCAGATAAGCACGAGCTGACAGTTATCTGGTAGCAATGAATGGGGAATGCTATTGGGGGGGGGGGGGGGGGGGGGGGGGGGGGGGGGCACGCTATAACATGCTATGGTGAAGGATCAGTAGGCCGCGATCTATGTGACCAATTTTAACATCAATTTCACTGTTTTCAGGGAACATTTATCTAGAAAATTGTGAATAATTGTTGGTGAGCTGTAGTGGGGTGGGGTGGGGTGGGGTGGGGTGCATTAGAGCTAAGCTTGGAGAGTGAAGGAGATCTATAGACTACATCACGGTTCCAGCGGCGTGGTGCATTGTGGGATGCATCAGAGCAAAACAACCCCCCCAAAAGCACATGGCACATGCTAATACACTGGGTGCAGCTATGAAATGTGCTAGTTTCAGCTCATCTCAGCTCTTGTTTGAAACATAGAATACTAACTAAAAAAATATATATAATAAATTAAGATATTAATCTTTTATCCAGCATTGCATTTACATCAATATAATCAGCACATCTTATGCCATGTGCATTTAGATTTAGAAAGATCTAGGCACTCAGACTAGTGTTAGAGCCATAGCCAGAGTACTCAATGCATTGTCAATGG